>VYVB01000733.1:0-64551 GCA_009761775.1 Ficus carica | reverse complement strand
TTCAAAACTGTGCAGTGTACAAAAAATTCCTGCACACGCAATTTCAACAAATTAAAAAGCAGTTTTCAAGGTTTTACAGTTTTATAACTTTTTTTTACAAAGAAACTACGGTTGTATGAAAAACAGTTTTCAAAGGGTTTTTAAGCCATTAAGAAATTCACAAGTAATATTAAGTAATAAATCAAGACAATACTTGATTTATGAAGACAAGATATCTTTCAAGAAAACAAGGTATTTTAAAAAGAATAAAATGGGCCAAGTTATTTGAAAGGAAAATAGTAACCAAATGGGATACTAATTCTATATATTGGGCTTTGGACCCAAGGTTACTTATAGTAACCAAATGGGATACTAATTTTATATGTTAGGCTTTGGATCCAAGGTTATTTATAGTAACCAAATGGGATACTAATTCTATATATTGGGCTTTGGACCCAAGGTTACTTATAGTAACCAAATGGGATACTAATTTTATATGTTAGGCTTTGGATCCAAGGTTATTTATAGTAACCAAATGGGATACCATTGTAACATGTTGGATTTGTGTATAGGGTTACTTATGGTTGTTGAATTAGATACCAACATTGAATGTTATGGTTTATGGTAAGATAGGATGATCCTTATCTTGCACCCTACTTGGTAACATGAGGCTAACCTATCGTTGTGCCTCATTGGAACAACAAACCCAGATCAATAGAACAACCTGTAAGTATAACTCCGCCTACAGCATAGACAAATTGTTTTACTGCTTGCATGTTTTCAAAGCTTATACATTTATGTATGTGATGCATATGATTTATGCTTTATTATTGTGGCATCATGAAGCATGCTCACTATTGATAATTCATATGGTAAGAATAAGATGAAGTTCCAAGTAAGAAACTGTTTTCAAGAAAGTGTTTTTAAGTATGATGTTAAGCAAGTTTTCTCGTGTCGTACTGACCTACACTAGGACAGGTTTGGTCCATGGTTTAAGTTGGACTGGGCTGGCCGCCCCAACCACTCCATGGTTGCGTGCCACGGTACGTACTCTTATGTTATGTAAGGGCCTAAAAATGTGCTAACCTAAGAAAGCATAATGAAGCATAATTGATACATGCATTGTTTTATTACGAAATGTTTTGCGGGATGATAGTTGTACTTGCTGAGTGAAAGCTCATAACTTATGTTTATGCTGTAGGTAAGCAGCCTAATGGCAATACTTGATACAAGATGATGGGGCATGATAGGGCTAACTGTGAAACTATGGGATGAAGATTGCTACGCGTTTTGTAATAAAATATTTGTATTTTTTATTTAGTACAATCTGTTATATGTTAAAATAAGTTTAAAACTTAAATACTCAATTAAGTACCTATATATGTATATATGTAAGTACATGGTCGAGTTCGGATTCAAGTTGTTTAAAAAAATATATTCTTTATTTTCACTTGTTAAGTAAGTTAAGTAATTATGTAAGATAAGTATGATAACGGCCTACGTAAGGCGGGTCATTACAGTTAGAATGTTGCATGCAATTGATTTTTGTATGCGAGAAGACAACGTTTTAAAGTATAGTCTTAATCTATAGTCTGTAGTCTATGGGGTTAGAGTGAGCATCTATCTCATATGAAGATTATTATGTTATCTAAAGCCAATTAGGAAGATGGATTGTCTTGACCAACTAGAGCGAGTCAATTCCCAAGTACAGACATAGATATATTGCCTAGGGGTGGTCATATATTGGGTTGGACCAAAGTGTATTTAATCTATAAGTCCGCTTGATTAGATTAATTCTAAGCACGTAACTGACTTCATATTTATGACTTATATACTTTGATGATCCAAAGGCTAAAGCATCTTGGGTACATGACATATATTCGATGTGAGCTTTGCCTATAGATATTGAATCATAGCTCACATAAACAGTAAATGTTATCCTCTTAAACAACATTATACAGGATGTGAAAATGGTCGAGGGCTTGGGTCGTTTGCTGGGTAAATGACTAATTATTCACTTTGGGTGAATAATCATTTTCCTATTGGATATATAATGGATCTTTAAGGTAGCGTGATCAAAAGGTTTAAGGGACTTTGACTTTAAGTTGATCATGAATATCATATGATGTTGTTGCATATATGACAAGGTCAATGGACTACGGCTATACATTGGCTTACGTAATACGGTATATAATTAGGAGTGCAATTTCAGGTTTATAGTAATGTGACTTTGAAACTAATAATTATGTGATTAATTTATTTGGTATAAAATAATTAATTACATAGATTATTTGAGCCATATTATATATATGTCCAATTGGTCCTTTTACTAACTCAATAAAATTCTTTAACGGATGGTAATCAATTGATATATTCATTTTGGCTTTAATTCTAGGAGTTAGTGAAGAGAAAAATCCGGAACACCTCTCACAAGGTGTAGGCGTTTTTTCTGCTAAGGGTAGAATAGGAAGTTTGTTTCATTTAATTAATTGGATAAATATTTAGTTTCGATAATTATTTATTTGAAGATAAGATTTGTAATTTGAATTAATTATATTTATCTTTTGTGATAAGTATGAGATTAATTTAAATTAAGAGATATGGATAAATTAATTATTTGGATAATTAATTTAAATATCTGGATAATATTATTTAAATAAATATTTTAAATTAAATATGGTAATTATCCTATTTGGATATGAAATTGAAACAAAATCTTATCATAGTCTACCTAGTGTATGCATTTTTTATGAGGATAAAGGAATGAAAAGATTTTCTCCTTGTTGATTTTATTTGGATAATTATTTCATAATTATTTAATTCAAATAAAGTTACCATGATTTTACTTTGAATTTAAATTGGAGTTATGGAACATTATCCATGAAATAAAATCATAAGATAATTAGAGAAAAAAATTTGAATCAAATTGTGAATCTCCTAAACCTATTGTGGGTGATTTCTCTGTCTCCCGGGCTAGAGTAAAAATGTAGATTAGGGAAGGAGGAGAGAGAAAAATCTTTTTCAAGTGTCCTATTCGAATTCAAATCTCACCTAGTCCAGTTACGATAGATAAGACTCTAGGGACTCCTATTTTATTTAGACCACAAAAGTCTAAGGTGAACAAGCATATGATTATTCTCTCATTATAGTAACAATAAACTATAAGAGCTCTGGGTGGTTTAAAGGAGAAACCCGCGAGCGAATACCGATCGAGAGACTGAGTACCTACACACTCTACCATCCGAGAATTAGAGAATAGTAAAGAAGGATTAGTTGGTTGAAACTCTATTTGATCACATCCTTCGGCATTCCTATTGTCTTTTCTCAAGGTACTTAGATTATAGAATAATTTATTGTATATGGCAACATGAGTTAGTACAATCTTAAGAAAATTATTTTAAAATTCCACTGCATAAATTACCCCTTTTTCCCTACATAAGTTAGATGACCTTAAATTGTGAATTTGACGCTCGGGAGAGATTGAGTTCATAGACCGGATTTGGAAACAAAGTCTAGGTTGTTGTGAGACCGGGAGGAGATCAACACTTAGATAATCAAACTATTATTTTAGTTGTTGTGAGGCCGGGAGGCGATCAACATATTGATTTCCAAATTTATGGCTAAACTTAATGAATGTGTGGGTAACGAGTTAGATAGGGATATCAACTTGGTGATTCATACATATTATTTCAATCGACTCTCGGGAGAGAAAATGAGGTTAGATTAGGTCCCTTGATTAATGAATTGAGTGCAATTGACTAGCAATTTCTTAATAGGATGAACATAGAAATGATAAGGTGAAGTCAAGTCCCTAATACATTTGTGTATAGAAGTTTCCATATTTTATTTTTGTGTTTATATTTTTTTTTATTTTAATTTCATATAGTTAGGTTGCCTGGATAAAGTTAAGTTACAATAATCATGGTACTTAGCGGTAATTTTAAAATCCAATCCTCGTGGGATCAATACTCTACTCACTCTTTATTACTTTTCCATGACCCGTGCACTTGCGGTTATCAAATTGCATCCGATAAATCGGGGAGCAAACAAGTTTTTGTTAAAAGCAAGCACTAAAAAAAAAAAAAAAAAGTGGCGTGAATTTCATTTCGTAGCTTGGTTGTATCTTTAATTTGTTCTTGTTATTATCTTTTTATTTCTTATTTCCCTTTATATATTAAAAAGAGAGGAGAGAGAAAAGGAAAAAAAAAAAAAAGAAAAAAAAAAGAGAAGAATGAAAATGGTTGATGATGACACCCCTAACACCTAAATGTACAAAACTAAATAAGTTTTGGGGTGCTGCTTTAATTCAAAAAAAAAAAAAAAAAAAAAAAAAAAGAAAAAGAAGGAGGAAAAAATGAAGACAAGAACAAAGTTTATTTCCAATTTCTTGTTTTTTATGTCTTTGTGAATTTGTGAATAAAGTTTTGCGGGAATGATTGGCTATAAAGGAAATATTGGGAGTTAGTGTGTGATTTGTCATTAGGTCAGGCAAGGTCAATAATGTGCATAACATGTCTAGGTTGATTCGAGCCAAAAAGTATCCTTCTCACCTACCCTTTACCCTTGCCTTACATTACAAGCTATGAAAGTCCTTTTGATCTTTGATGACACTAACCTACATTAGTGGAGAGGAACATGAAAAATGGACTTATGGTTGTTCTAAACTTCATTATCTAGAGATATCTCATTACTCGTCTAAGCACATAGGTCTATTCGGAGTTCAATTGATCAAGTGAGAATTGATTTAGCACACACTTACATGTAGAGAGTCTTGGGTGCGGTGAAATTGCTATTTGATGTTGAAATTCTAGATAATCTCAATGTTTGCAGTTCCTTTGGAGCTTTGGAGCATTGTGTGGTTTTGAGATATATCTCTTGTTGTCAAACAGATACAAAACTCGCACTTTGTTTCTTTTTAAGTTTCTTGTTAGTTTAAACTATGGCGATTTTAATTTTCTTTCATTTTGTTTTGCTTGAGGAAAGCAAAAGCTTAAGTTTGGGGGTATTTGATGAATGAGTATTTTACTCATAAATAAAGTATTTTTGAGCTTAGGTATTTGTGAAATCCTCAAGCATTTATGTAATTTTGATATTTCTTTGTGATTTTGTAGGAAAATAAGATTTTGGGACTTAGAGAAATTGTGGAACAAAAATTGGAGCATTTAAGCATTTAAGCCACTGTAGCCCTCAGTCAAGCCGAGAGGCCTGCGTGGTCGCGACTCCAAGGTGCGCGCTCGTGCGACTTTAAGGTCCGCGTTTGTGTGCCTCCAAGACATTGTGGCCTTGCTGGCTGCACCTCGAAGGCGGGTGCCCGTGTGTCTTTAATGCCTGAGAGGCCTACGCAGCCGCACCTCCCAAGCGCGGGCATGGGCGCCTCCAAGGCCCCAAGAGACCTACACACTAGCGCGCCTCCAAAGCCCTGTGGCTATGGGCGGCCGTGCCTCCTAAGCATGCACTTGCACTACTCCATGCATCAAGCCCACGTGGCTACAGCTTGTCGCTGTTGATGGCCTAGATTAGCCCATTCTTGATGATCCAACGGTCCAAACTTCACTAAATTTGAGCCTTCTTAAGGGATGCAAACCCTAGTTTCCAAATTGGAGAGGAAGAGATGCATAAAATGTCTAGAGAGAATGAGAGGTTGGAGGCTCAAACTCCATGAGGAATTTCTTAAAGATCTTGAAGATTTCTTGGAAATTTGAAGTCCTTGAAGATTTCTCCCTCCAAAATTAGTTTCTTCTTCTCCTTTTATTTCCTTTTTAGTTCTTTTTATTTTTATTGGATTTATTTGAAAGAATTGTCTTGAACAATATTTACAATTATGAATCTTTTTATGTTTTTGCTTATGGATTCCTCTATGTTGAGTTAAATGTCATTCTAGGGCTTGATGTAACTTTATTTGAACTACATTTTGATTTTTGTTAATTGTTAGTTTCAATCCATTTTCTATTCATTTATGTTTTTCTAAACTTTATGGTTCTAATTTGTTGGGAAATTAATTAGTTGATTTTGGATTTTTGGATTGACGCTCGAAAGAGATTGAGTTCATAGTCCGGATTGGGGAGCATAGTCTAGCTTTTTGTGAGACCGGGAGAAGATCAACATTTAAATAATCAAACTAGGATTTTAGTTGTTGTGAGGCCCGGAAGCGATCAAATCTTGATTTCCAATTTAAGGGCTAAACTTAATGAATGTGTGTGTAACGAGTTAGAAGGGATAACAACTTTGTGATTCATGCATATTATCTCATTCAACACTCGGAAGAGGTTATGAGGTTAGATTAGGCCCTTGATTAATGAATGAGTGCAATTGGCTAGCAATTTCTTAATAGAATGAGCATATGAATGATAAGGTGAAGTAAAGTCCCTAGTACATTTGTGCATAGAAGTTTCCATATATTATTTTTGTGTTTATATTTGTTTTTGTTTTATTTTAATTTCATTAGTAGGTTGCCTGGATAAAGTTAGGTTACGATAATCGCGGGGGGTACTTAGTGTCAATTTTTAAACCCAACCCTCATGGGATCGATACTCTACTCTCTCTTTATTACTTGTCCACAACCCGTGCACTTGTGGTTATCAATCACACTTGGTAAATTAGGGAGCAAACAGTGCTCGTCGGGATCCGTTGGTTCGTCAAATTTGGAGAAGTTCAGTTAGTAAAATTTTTGCTGGCATGGCGGTGTCTATAATTGCTTAAGTGAAGGGTGACTGGTCCATCTAGTTCTGCAGGTCTTCATAGGTTGCGCGGTTGTCCAAGTGCTTGGGGCAAGCGCTTACAATGGACTTCACCTAATTACTTACTGCATCAGAGATGACTTGCTGTAGGTTGAACTCTTAGGTCGAGGAGCTCCGAAGAATGCTTGTGGTAGCACCGTTCCTGGAGGAGACTGTGTAAGTCGGCAAGGTAGGAATTGAGACTTCAGTCGAGGTGACTGGGATGGTAGGAATTGAGCTGGGGCCAGTCATCCCGATTGAATTACTGATTACAAAGGTTGTTCCCTGAGGTGTTATCACTGAGTAGAATGATGGCGTCAAGTGGAGCAGAATATAGAGCGTGAAGGTCGTAGTCGGCTGGAAGCCACTCGGGAAGAAGTTTGCAGTCACTAAGCCAAGTTGTGTAGAACTCCCAAAAGGTTGCAGTGATGGATGATATCTGAGTGTTGAAGATGGTGGATGTGTTGAATTTCCTTCACAGCTCCTCGTTCTCTGCCATCAACTCGGCGATCCTTCGGTCGATCGCCTCTTGGGATTGACCTACACCTGCTTGTTGGAGTCATGTACCTACAGTAGAATAGTTTCCTGGTCGCTGGGACATTCCTGCATCTCTCATTAGGTCAGTTGGAGCTACGTTTATCTCAGTCATGGCAGCAGTGGTCACCGAGTTGTCGACATCTGTAATATCAGCCATAGGCCCCACGATGGGCGCCAAACTATGAAGGATAAAATTTACAATCAAATTAGATCTGGTTGGATTAGGACCTACTGCTGTATCGTTAAGCCAATTAAGCATCCGTTTAATTGACCATTAGAGTTAGCTACAAAATAATAGTAAGCAAAGTAAACAAGACAGAGAATACAAGAAATTTATAGAGGGTCACTCTCAATGTGAGAGCTAGTCCTCTATGGTGACCCATGGGGTTCACTATAGTTGATAAAATTATACAGTGAATGCTATAACAATAAGAACGGGAAGAAAATAGAATGGGATTGTATGAAATAGAGAGAAATTGTAGGGAGTAGAGAATCAGTGGAAGATGCTGGAATTGCGAGAATTCAGGGTAATCTGGGATGCTATGAGGTGAGTGTTAAGATCCTTTGGACGTATGATGATGCCCTTTATTTATAGATGATGATTGTTGTCTGTTTTCGTGCTGAACATTTCATATTTGGTAAAGGAAAGTTGTCTCTTCTTGATTTAGGTTGATTTTCCTTAATTGGAGAGCTTTTTCGAAAAAAGAAAGTAACCTTTTTGACTTATTCTTAACTTGATTAGGACTAGTAGATATTGGTGTGATTCTTGTGCAGGGATGAATAAGAAAGGTGTAATAACCAACTTTTTGACGGACTTGTGATTTCTTTGATACCAAGGAAATCTAAGTCTTTACTATGTATACTTGTGTGAAATGTATGATCTGATTTTATCAGAATATGTTTGAGTTCTTATAAGTTATAAGACTCAATGTTAGTATGAGGCCTTTTGGCAAGGAGGCAGAATCATGATTTATGACTTTGTTCTAGCCTATGTATGACCAGGATAACTCATCATCTGAATAGGACGCTACTGCAGTGTAATAAGCAGTATAGGAATTATACTATGTCTGACCGTCATTGCAGATACAGAATGAAGAATAAGGAATGGGATCACTTTAGAAAAATCAAGAATAATATTTGGAGTAAGGAGGACTAAGTAGTTTCATGTTCAAAGAAAAATCCATACGTGGTCCAGTTAAGTACAGATGAATTATGGACTACAGTCCAGTATTACAATACTGTTGATAGTTAAAATAATATTGGTATTATCTGGATTATTAAGGAAATGTACTGCATAATAGGAGTGAGTGCCGAACATGGCCCTAATTGAAGGACACCTCATCAATGATAATTATTTAATTTTGGGAATTTTTTTAGTAATTATGGAGAATTAATAAATAAGCATGAAAATATTTTTTGTTGCTTAAGCCTCCACATGGCCGGCCATTGAGGGGTATAGAAGGCAAAAACTTTGTATTTAAGGCCAATATGTAATTCAAGGAGAATTTTTTTAAAAAAAATAATTGTGAAAAATTAAGGATTTTTCACCTATAAATAGGGGTGGGGTGGTAGAAGTAAAACCATTTAGTTGGACCCCCAAATTTTTGGTTCTCTCTTACAACTTTTCCTCTCTAGCCTTAAAAAACAGTCTTAAAGGGTTTTAATCTATTGGAAATTTCACAAGTAATTTTTAAAAGGTAATTTTAAGTAATAAATCAAGATAATACTTGATTTATGAAGTCAAGATATTTTTCAAGAAAACAAGGTATTTTAAGTAAAAAGGAAAAGATGGGCCAAAGTTACTTAAAAATGTAAGTAATAATTCTATGACGGATAGTAATCAGTTTGTGGAGACCAAACTAGGATCCAAGGAAATGATATAATAAGCCTAAGTCACTTATTGTATGGTAACAATTACATGACTAAAGGTAATCGGATAGAATACCAATTTATTATAACAAGGTTTGTATCTATGATTACCAAGAGTAATCGGATTGGATACCAATTAAGTATGTCATGGTTTATGTTAATATAAAACGATTCTTATCTTACGTCCTGTTTGGAAACAGGAGTGTAACCTGTTGTTGTGCCTCGTTAAGCGATAGACCAAGAACGTAGGACAACTTGTAAGTACAACTCCGCCTACAGTATAGGCAAAATGTTTTACTGCTTTGCATGTTTTTCAAAGCTCATGCGTTAGTGTATGTGATGCATATGATTATGTTTCATTATTGTGGCATCATGTAAGTATGCTCACTAATGATAAATCACATGGTAAGAATAATATCAAGTTTCAAGTAAGAAATTGTTTTTAAGAAAGAAACTGTTTTCAATTAAGAAACTATTTTCAAGTATGATGATAAGAAAGTTTTCTCGTGTCGTACCGACCTGCCACAAGGGCGGGTTTGGTCCATGGTTTGAGTTGGATTAGACTAGCCACCCCAAGCACTCCATGGTTGCGTGCCACGGTACGTACACTCATGTTATATAAGGGCCCAAAAATATGCTAACATAAGAAAGCATAATTGGTGCATGCATTGTTTTTTAAGAATTGTTTTGCGGAAAGAAAGTTGTACTTGCTGAGCGAAAGCTCATAACTTATGTTTATGCTGTAGGTAAGCAGCCTACTGTTAATGTGTGATGCAAGACTGTGGAAGAGGGCACAATAGAATGTGAAACTCTGGGCTGGACACCGCCACTCGTTTTGAAAAAAAAATGTATAGAAATGTCGATATTATGTTATGATAGTTTTATGGTAATTAGTATATTTTGTAATTGTGTTAAGATGGTTTAAAAACTTAGTACTTGCCTTGATCAAGTACATATATATGAGTATGAAGTTAAAGTGGGATTTAAAGAAAGTTTTTTTAAAAATTATGTAAGTATGGTAACGGCCTACGTAAGGTGGGTCGTTACAGAGTTGGTATCAGAGCGGGTTTCCTACCATCTGGTTTCACAATTTTGCTGCCAGTGTCACAGTTTTTGTAAGTTGATTTTCTTACTTTATTGCATGTATGCTTATTATGCGAAGTATAATATTATAGAGAGAAATGGACCCGAGGCAGATCGAATAGGATCTTAAGGCTTCCTTGGCGTTTTGGGAATGGAACCATGTACTTTCGACGGAACCCAAGGAGCAGCGGCATTAGGTGAATGGTTACACGATATGGAGACCATATTTAGTCTATGCCATATAGGAGTGCATCTACAAGTTATGCTAGCTAGTCGACGATTGGTCAGAGAGGCACGCATATGGTGGCTCAGTTTAGGGGACCCTGAGATCCCTAGGAATGTATGGACGAACTTTTGAGCCCTAATCATTTTATGATATGGGCCATTACCGGGGGAAGGCCCGCACTACCGAGACCCCGATATATATCGTGACATGTATATGAGACGATATGTTAGTTATGTAGCAGCTTGGCAAGCATACCCGAATGAAACCATAGGCCACTACCGCCGAAGGTTTCGAGATACTATGTTACCTTATGTCCCATTGGATATAGGGAGACCTATGATGCAGGCCCTACACATACTTAGGGATGGACTATCTCCGGAGGTCAGGCAGTTCACTCCGCTACCAACGATAGAGATGACGTTGGATGAGATGATAGATACTATCATGTAGGCCGAGATTATAGCTTATATGCTACAGGCTACTGCACCCGAGGATGATCACCATTTTATACCAATCGTTGATGCAGGCATCGGGGAGCCAATCTTTCATGATGGTCCATTTATGTTAGAGGAACCCATTCCAACTGTACCAATTCAAGCTATTCCTCCACAGGAGGAGGATGCCGATGCCGATGCAGAGATGGACCTGGCTAACCCAAGGGAAGCCCCGGAAGACCTCCAGTGATCATCATCGCTAGTGATGATAGGAAGAGATTGAGGAGGAGCGAAGTGCTGGAGGAGGATCCCAAAGAAATCCTATTTGATGATGAGGACTGGGATGCAGACTCCGAAATCTTTTCTGATGTTATGACAGAGTAGTTAGTTTAGATCGTAGTTTTGATTTTTTTATTCTTTTTGACCCTAGGATTGTACATATGTATGATGGTTAAGTGGTAGACACTTCAATCTTGACTTTCTATGTATATTAGGCCTGACATGAACCGGACAAGTGTTAGACACTGCCGGAAGACTATACTCTTTTTGTACGATGTATCGAAAGACAAAGTGTATATATAAAATGTATATATGATGTTACGATCAAGTATTATTCATGATAAGTTGATGATGAGTTTATGATATGATATGATGTTTCTATGACATGATATGATGACGTTATGATATTTCTATAATATGACATGATAAGTTACGATGATTCCATGATATGATGTTTAAGATGTGAATGAAAGGAATGGGAATTAGAAGTATAACAATATCTTTCTTTGTGATGAATAGGAACTAGAAGATGGTTCGCCCACATACACGATTAAACCTAGCTCCACATGAGCCTAATCTTGCAATGTTGGTATCCGACTTGCAATGACAATTGTCAGAACAACAACAAGAAACAAATAGGCTTCAGAAACAACTAGCTCAAATGAATCAGATGCCTTATGTTAATGAAGTTCCACCGCAGAATAACCCCGAGCCCCCAGTAGTTCCTCAGATGCCAGAGGTGAATCAAGGGATTCCACGGAATCCAGGAGTTTTGTTAGCACCAGCCGCACCAGCAGGGTTGCAAGCGAACCCACCTACGGTTCGAGAAGACTTGTTGTATGAATGGTTTAGGCATATGAACGCGCCTAAATTTGATGGACATATGAACCTGATTGAAGCTGATAATTGGCTTATTGTCATCCAAGTAATTTTGGATTTTATAGGGCTCACGGAACAGGAAAAGGTCATTTGTGCTTCTTTTGCACTTAAGAAGGATGCCCGACATTGGTGGATGACCATCCAAATGCATAGAAATATTGCAACCATGAGCTGGCAGGATTTTGTGATTGAAATCCGAGTGATGTACTACAATAGAGAAATTATTGCAAATCAGCAAGACGAGTTTAACAGTATGAGGCAAGGATCGATGACAGTACTGGAAGCCGTCAAACCGCGACACAAACCTGTAACGGGTTGACACGACACGAACCGAACTTGACCCGTGACACGAAATTGACCCGTGACACGAAATTGACCCACGACACGAAATTGATATGGATTTGACACGACGGGTCATATTCGGCTTGTACTCGAAATTGGCAAGAAATTGACATGAATTTGACACGAAATTGACAAAACATTTGACCCGAAATTGATACGAAAAAAAAAACGGGTCGTGTTCGGGTTCTACGGGTCCAACCCGAACGCAATCCATTTTTCCCGTGTCAATTTCGGGTGACCCGAATTTGACCCACCCCCTATTTTTCCAAACCCGAACCCCCGAACTTCGTGTCGTTTTCGAGTCGTGTCGTCGTGTCTCGGCCCGTATTGCCACCCCTAGTTGGAAGAGAGAGATGGAGGAAGAAAGTATGCACATGTTCGGTTTTAAGGTCCAAACACAAAAATTCCATTTTCAGATATTGTCTTTTCTAAAACTAAAAAATATATATATATATAACTAGTTTTTGAAAATTTGACCAATTCAATCCAAAAATTATTCTCCAAACTGATACACCAAATGCAACCCCAATATCTCATTATGGATGAAGATATCGAAAGTAAGGAGGAGAGGAAAAAATTAGGTTGTGTCATCTCGAGAAGAGTTTACTAATTTTATCACTTTTTACTATTTCTTTGATACGTCTTATTTTCATGATGTATTAAAGTCTATAATACCCTAAAATCATTTATTTCTAAAAGTAAACAATTGATTTTATCAAAGTAAACCAATTTAATTATAAGTACAATTCATCAAAGGCCTATGTCCGGAACTTGTACCAAATGAAACGGAGAAAGTAAGAAGAATGATGAAGATGTTTTGGATAAACATTGCCAAACAAGTAAGCACAGGAAGCAGCCCTCCAACCTTTGTAACTGACTGTATTAGTCGAGCTATAAGAGCCGAGTCTTGGAACAATCAGGATAAGGAGGCGAGGGCTCATATCTTTAAAGTTAAGAAGGAAGAAAAGGCTATGTTGAAGCAGTTGCAGCCTAAGCAAATTTAGGAATTTTATCCAAAGGGCCAAACCAATAATTCTTCTCAGAATTCCAAGCAGTTCGGGAGGAACAAAAGAAAGGGGAATGCTTCCAACCAGGGTCAACAAAGGAATTATGCTCAGAAGAAGAACAACCAAGGTACCGGGGGTAATAATTATCCCGTGTGCGTGATGTGACAACCGTCCTTTTTGATTAATTCATGATTTCCTTGATAATGAATATGAATGTTATGTGAAATGTCTGATCTGATTCTATCAGAATGTATTTGAGTTCTTATAGCTTTGTAAGACTCAATAATAGATTGCTTAGCCAAGCATAAGGCCTTTTGAATAAATAGGTAGAATGAAATTATGATTTATGTTGGTCAAAGTTTGACCAAGAAAAGTCAAAGGTATGAATATGACGGTACTGTATTATAGCAAGCAGTATAAGAATTATACTGCGAAAACCATCATCACAGATAAGATAGTAAGAATAAGGTTCAAGACCACTATAGAAAAATCAAGCACATTATTTAGAACAATAAGGGCTAAGTAGCTTTAAGTCATAAGAAATAATTTTATACAGTCCAATATAACGCTAATAAATTCACGCTAATAAATTCTGGACTACAGTTCAGTAAGACAATATTGTTATTAGTAAAAATAATATTTTAATATCTGAATTAGTATGAGAATGAACTACATTTAAGAAGGAAAGCCAAACAAGTCCCAAAAAGGGGGGACACCTCATCAATGGATAAATACATGATTTATTGGATTTTGAATTAGCAAAACTTGGCCCCCAAGGCTCCCAATGGCCGGCCACTTTAAGGGTTTTTGGGCAAATATTTTGCTCATAAGGACTCATATGTAATTTTGAAAATAAAAATAAATCCAAAAATAAATTTATTTTTCACCTATAAATAGGTGATGAGGGGGGTGATTTTGAGTCATTTTTGTGTGACCTTACCAAAACTCTTACAAAATTTCTCCTCAACCTTTCCTTCCCCTTAACAGCCGAACCCCAAAGAGAAGAGAAGAAAAAAGAGAGAGAGAGAGAGTGAGAGGAAGTAAGTGGTCGGATTTTAAGGAGAAACCAAGCAAGAAGGAGAAGTTTGATTCAAAGCCTAGAACCAATCTTCAAGCTTAAAGGTATCCTTCTAAAACCTCTAAGCTATCCAATTAAGTGTTTGGTTCAAGCTTTACGTGTAATTTATGTGTGTATGTAAGAGCATAAGCTCATTGTGTTAACTTAGATTGTGCTTGATTAGGGTTAGTTGTTTTGATTTATGATTGGTTGTATGGTTATGATGTTATGTGTTAAAGTATGTATGGTATGTATGAATGCCTAAGAAGTGTTTGTAGTATGTCCCCACACAATCAAGAAGATGTATGGTGTGATTGACTATGTGATATTGATGTATGATGTTAGAAGGGTTAAGAAAACCCTAAAAACCCTAATTGGTAATGATTTACCATATGGGTTTGTATGAATGATTTTATGAATGAGAATGAATGTATGGCAATAAGGACAGTATGTAATGCACTGCATGTATGATGTAGGCTCACAGTTTTAACCGTTCGAGGTAGTGTGCACATAATATTACGTAGGAAACAATTAAAACAGAAACTGTCAGTCTCGGATCAGTCTCGGATCAAGACTGGGCAGTAATTTGGAAACAGGATTTTGAGGCCTTTAGAGGCCGAATTTAAGGAAATTTAAAACTGAAAAGTTGTTGGAAATGAAAAAACCTAGTCAACAATATAGATAGTTTTTAAAATAAGGCTCCAAAGGCCTCTGTTTTTACAAAAATCCGAACCTGGTCATGCCCAGACCCTTTGCACGGCCAGACAGGTTTAATGAGGAAAAAGTGAAGGTTAGAGACAGAAATGGGTTTTGAGTAAAGAATAAAAGTTGTAGGATTTTTCAAGATCTAAAACTTAAGTGAAGAAAAGTTTTTCAAATTCAAAACGGATTCTAAGGTGTAACTGGAATCTGAAAACTATGTAGGAAACAAGAAATTCTTGCACAGGATTTGTAAAACAGTACAGGAACAGGCAATTCCTGTACATACAGTAATAATTGGATTAATGGGACTGTTTTCAGTAAACTCCCCCAAACTTAGACCATTTTATGAGAACAGTTTATAAAATACTTTATTAAACCAAGTTTAGTAAGGAAAAAGAAATAAAAGAATTGAGCCAAGTAAAAGGGTAACCTTAAGTAAGAGAAATGGTCATCAGATTTTAAGGCATAGTAACAAGATGATGACCAATAGTAACCAGATAGGTCACCAAGTTATTGGGTTGGGCCTAAAGCCCATAGTAACCTAGTAGGACATGATTTTAAAAAATTGGGCCTTAATAACCCAATAGGATTTTGATCCACATATAATTTGGGCTTACACCAAGGGTTACCCGAGGTAACCTAATAAGATATTGTTTATATTGGTTGGGACATAAGCCCTAGGGTTACATTTAGTAACCAAATAAGTTATCATAAGTGTGTGTGTGAGGGGACATACAACTAGAAATATTAATGAATGCTGGTAAAGGTTATCAGCATTGAATGTAATGAATTATGGTAATATAAGATGACCCTTATCTTACATCCTTTCTGAAAACAAGAAAGTAACCTGTTGTTACAACCTAATTTGGAGCAACAAAATCCAGGACAAAACCAGTAAGTACAACTCCGCCTACAGCATAGGCAGATTGTTTTATTGCTTGTTTATTTTCAAGCTCATGCATACATGTTGTGATGCATATGATTTATGTTATGGCATCATGAAGCATGCTCACCAATGATAAGTCACATGGTAAGAATGAGAACCCAGTTTCAAGTATGAAACTGTTTTAAAAGACTGTTTTCAAGAAGAAAATTATGTTCAAAGAATCGTTTTCAAGAATGAAAACTATTCATAAGAAATTATGTTCAAGAACAAGTTAAGGAAAGAATTCAAGTATGATTGGCAAGTAAGTTGCCTCGTGTCATACCGACCCGCTCGTAGGTCGGGTTTGGTCCATGGTTTGAGTTGGAAATAGACTGGCCGCCCCAACCACTCCATGGCTGCGCGCCACGGTACGTACACTTATGTTATGTTATGTAAGGGCCCAAAGATATGAAAACCTAAGAAAGCATAATGAAGCATAATTGGCTCCTGCATTGCTTTATTAAGTTTTGTCTTGCGGTTTCATAGTTGTACTTGCTGAGAGAAAGCTCACGACTTAAGTCTATGCTGTATGTAAGCAACCTATCGGCAATCCTTGATACAAGACGGTGGGGCTTAGCACGGCGAGATGTGAAACGTGGGATGGAGACCGCTATGTCTTTTGCTACATTATATTATTAGTTATGAATTATGTTGTATGCAAGTTGATATTTCAGTACTGAAATGCGTATGTATGTATATGCATATAAGTATGTGATGGGATAGATTTAGTTTCAAGTTGTTTTAAAAAAAAAAATATTATGTATTTCCGCTAAGATAAGTAAGGTAACGGCCTACGTTAGGCGGGTCGTTACACGCGAAATGTGGAAAGAAGCATTTTGGAGTTTGTAGAATGGGGTCAAATGCCTGCTATCTTTATGGGAAGGAAGGCCACTATGCCAGAAATTGTACCTCAAATAATCAGAATTAGAATCAGCCATACTCGAACGGGAATTCAAACAATTAGCTCCATGCGGTGCAAGCCCAGATCGAAGGTCCATCGATTGCACAAGGAAGATTAGAAGCTCCTAAACCGAAAGCTAGGATCTACACTTACACTAAATGAGATGTTGAAGCTGGGACTTCTCATGTGGTAACAGGTCAGATTTCTATCACCTCCTTTGATGAAATCGTCTTGTTTGATTCTGGTGCTACTCATTCGTTTGTATCGAAGGAGTTTGCTCAGAAATTAGGAAGAGGATCTGTTAAACTATATCAACCCTTCAGAACCTCCCTTCTGTCAAAAGAAATTCTTCTGTCTGACTATTGGGTATGAAATATTCCAGTAGTCATCTGTGACAGAGAATTGTACGTGGATCTTGTTGTGATTAAGCTTCAAGATTATGATGTTATCCTAGGAATGGATTTCTTAGGAAAGTACAATGCTAAGATTGATTGTCGAAAGTATTGTGTTACGTTCAATCCCATTGGCGAGAAGGAATTCAACTTTTATGGTCAGACATGGAATT
Source organism: Ficus carica (assembly GCA_009761775.1). Classification (NCBI taxonomy): domain Eukaryota; kingdom Viridiplantae; phylum Streptophyta; class Magnoliopsida; order Rosales; family Moraceae; genus Ficus; species Ficus carica. The sequence goes on along the minus strand of VYVB01000733.1, from coordinate 47,050 downwards.
CATCATCAAGACTAGTATCGACAATGAAGACATGGAAGATGTTGGCTAATGGATGTAAAGGATATTTAGCTAACAAGGTGGACAAAGCACAAGAGATTAAGTTAACGCCGGAAGATGTCCCAATTATAATGGAATATGTGGATATCTTTCCTAAAGAATTACCAGGACTTCCTCCAGAGCGGGAGATTTCTTTCAAGATCGAGCTATTGCCTGGATCAGCACCAATATTTAAGGCACCTTACCGTATAGCACCAGCTGAACTTAGGGAGCTTCAAGTGCAGTTGTAAGAGTTGTTGAATAAAGGATTTATTCGACAAAGTCATTCTCCTTGAGGAGCACCCGTTTTATTTGTCAAAAAGAAAGATGGATCATTGTGGATGTGCATCGATTATCGAGAACTGAACAAGATCACCATCAAGAATAAGTATCCTCTTCCTAGAATTGATGATCATTTTAATCAACTTAGGGGAGCAGCGGTATTCTCGAAGGTTGATTTGCGATCAGGATAACATCAGCTCAAAATGAAGGAGGTGGATGTTCCTAAGATGGCTTTTCGAATGCGCTACGGGAACTATAAGTTTCTCGTTTTGGATTAACCAACGCACCAGCTGCTTTTATGGATCTTATGAACTGGGTATTCAAGGAGTACTTAGATAAATTTGTTATCGTCTTTATTGATGATATTCTAATCTACTCAAGGTCCACGGAGGAGCATGAGCAGCATCTCAAGATTGTTTTCGAGACACTAAGACATAATCAACTTTATGCCAAGTTCACGAAGTGTGAATTTTGGTTGGAAAGAGTTCATTTCTTAGGCCAAGTGGTTTCGAAGTAAGGAATTTACGTCGATCCTGCCAAAGTTGAAGAAGTCAGCAAGTGGCCAGCACCGAAAAGCATTACGGAGATAAGAAGCTTTCTCGACTTACTGGATACTTTCGATGTATTGCTGAAGGATTCTCTAGGATAGTGTAATAACCCAAAATTTTGACGAACTTGTGATTTCCTTAGATATAACGAAAACCTAAATCTGAATCATGTATGTTAAGATAAAGCTCATGATCTAATTCAATTATCAGAGTATGTTTGAGTTCTTATATATAAGTATTATAAGACTCGATGACAGTTTAAGGTCAAGGATAAGGCTTATGATGAAAAAGGCCGAACCATGAATTATGATTTTTGTTTAGGCCAATGAATGATCAGGATAATTTTTGACTTGAATAGGATGGTACTGCAGTGTATTAAGCAGTATAAGAATTATACTGTGTTTGATCGTCATTACAGATACAGAATGAAGAATAAGGAATGGGATCATTCTAGAAAAATCAGAAATAATATTTGGAGCAACAAGGACTAAGTAGCTTTAAGTCCTAAGAAAATCCTATACGCGATTCAGTTAAGTGCAAATAAATTTTGGATTGCAGATCAGTATTCCTGGACTGTTGATAGTTATAACAGTATTGACACTATTTGGATTATCAAGAAATTAGACTGCGTATTAGGAGGAGTGTCAAACATGGCCTTACTTGGAGGCCAAGTAATTATGGATAAATATAAATTTTTGAATTATGAAATTTATGGATTTTATTTCCTAACCAAAGCCTCCAACTAGAGTTGAACTAGGCCAAATGATCGGTTACATTGACCGATTACATTGGCTGGCCTTGGAGAACAAGGAAACCAATTAGAGATAAGATTAAAGAGATTTTTGTTGCTCATGCTTACACATGGCCGGCCACCGAAGAGGACCAAAGGGTAAATATTTTGTTTTTAAGGCCAAATAAGTAAATTTAAGGAGAATTTTAGAAAAAAATAATAATTGTGAAAAATTTGAAAATTTCCACCTATAAACAGGGGTTGTTAGTGAATTTCCCAACCTTTAGTTCATTCTCAACTATTTCTCTCTAGCCTTTGAAGAAAAAAGATAGAGAGAGAGAGAGAGAATGAGTGTGAGAGATGGTCGGTTGTGGTGAAGGGTGATGGAGCAAAACTTTTGCTCATGCGAGGATCTAGAACCACTCTTACAAAAGCTTTAGAGGTATAATCTCAACCCTCTAACTAAGAATTTCATTCAGTTTGGTTTATGAGATTTATGTGTATTTCAAGCAATGGATTGTAAGAGCATAAGCTCATGCTTTTTATGTTATGGTTTTTGATGATTGGTTATGCTAGATCTATGCTAGGGTTATCTTGGTTGCTAACTCTAGGCATGGGTATGATTTTTATGCTCTATGTTAAGTTCTAAGGTTATGTGTGCCTAGTGCTCACCATGCGTTTGTGGAAATGCTTACACATGTTTAAGTAGGAAGATTTTATATGGTTATGATGTTTGAAGTATGTTGGTTAAGGAATTGACCTAAAACACAAGTTGGTAAGCTAGAAAGTTATCAAATGTTGTGTTTTCATGTAGATGAATAAGTAAGTTATGGAATGTTAAGAACGAATCCGACGTGCTGCATGTTGACGTAGGCTCACGGCTTTGCCCGTTTGAGGTAGTGTGCATGGATTTTAAGCAAAACCCAACAAAAAATCAAAACTGCCAATTTTCAGATTTAACTGGACAGTTTTCTGAAAATTGAATTTTGAGGCTCTTAGAGGAAAATCCTAGGGACAGCGTGGATGGTCTCTAAAAATAAGGCTAAAAAAGCCTTTTGTTTTATAAAAATCCTAGACTGGTCAGTACCGACAGTGTACACGGCCTTAATTATTTTAAAGGGAAAAACGAGTAAGTTAAAGGAAGATTTAAGTTTTGATCAAAACAAAAATTGTAGGTTTCAATGAGATCTACAACTTCCCTGAAGAAAGTTTTCCCAAATTCTAAATCGATTTAAAGATAAAATGGGATTTTTAAAACTGTGCAGGGTACAGGAAATTCCTGCACAGTATTTTTAAAACTGTGCATGGTACATAAAATTACTGCACACATGTATTCTGGTTAATCAAAAGGATGTTTTAAAAGCAGTTTTTTATAAGGTTTTATAATCTCTTTGAAAAGAGACTGAATTTTATGAAAATGGTTGCAAAAAGGTAATTTCAAGTATTATGGTAAGAAATACTTAATTTACATTTTCAAGTAAACAAGATGTTTTTAAGAAATAAAAAATACACTAAGTTAGATAAGAATATGGTAACAAGTGTATGATTTATGGTAGTCAGATGAGATACCAAATTGTTATGCTAGGGCCTGTATCTATGATTACCAATGGTAACCGGATATGATACCGGTTTACTATATTAAGGTACCAATGGTAATCAGATAGGATACCGGTTTACTATAATAGGATTTGTATCTATGATTACCAAAGGTAATCGGATTGCATACCGATCTAGTATGTTATGGTTTATAGTAAGATAGAACGACTCTTATCTTACGCATTGTTTGAAACAGGAGTATAACCAGTTGTCATGTCGTGTTTGGACGATAGACCAAGAGCATAGGACGACATGAAAGTACAACTCCGCCTACAGCATGGACAAAATGTTTTTATTACATTGCATGTTTTTCAAAAAATTCATGCATTGATTTACATGATGTACATATGCTTTATGTTTTTATGTTTTATACTTTATGTTTTATGTTTTATTATTGTGACATCATGAAAGCATGTTCACTAATAATAAATCATATGATAAGAATGAGATTAAGTTTTCAAGTAAGAAACATTTAAGATTTAAGTTTTCAAGTATGATAAACTAAGAACAAGTTTTCATGTAATAAGATAAGACAAGTAAGTTTTCTTGTGTCGTACCGACTTGCCATAAGGGCGGGTTTAAACGGTTTGGTCCATGGTTTGAGTTGGACTGGAGTGGCTGCCCCAACCACTCCATGTGTGATAACCGCCCTTCTTGATTGATTCATGATTTCCTCGTTAAGGCAAAATGAATATTTATGTGAAATGTCTGATATAATTTTATCAAATATATTTGAGTTCTTATAGCATAATAAGATTCAAAAACAGCTTGTTTAGTTAAGCATGATGCCTTTTGAGGAAAAAGGCAGAATTAGAATTTTTGATCTTGCCCGGTCAAAGTTTGACCAGAAAAGTCAAAAGTTTGAATTTGACGGTATTGCATTGTAGCAAGCAATGTAGGAATTATACTGTGAAAAACCGTCATCACAGATAGAAGAGTGAGAATAAGGTTCAAGACCACTTTAGAAAAATCAAGCACATTGTTTAGGACATTAAGGGCTAGGTAGCTCGAAGTCATTCAAAATTTTTTTACTCAGTCAAATTTACGCAGATGAATTTTGGACTGTAGTCCAATATGAGAGTACTGTTATTAGTAAAAGCAGTATTTGTAATATCTGTAATAGTATAAAAATGGACTGCATTTTAGGAGGAAAGCCAAACAGGGCCTTAATGGGGGGGACACCTCATCAAGGATTAGTATGAGAATTTTTGGATTTTGGAAAATAAAATTAAGTAGATAATTATGAAAATTTTGGGAGCTAAAATGAGGGCACATGGCCGGCCACCTCATAGGGGTATTGAGCAAATATTTTGCTCTTAAGGACTAATATGTAATTTTGGAAATAAAAATAAATTCAAAAAGAAAATATTTTTCACCTATAAATAGGTGATTGGGGGGGGGGGGGGGGGTGGTGGTTTTTGGATCATTTTATGTGATTCTACCCTAAAATTATGGCTCATTTTCACCTCACCCTTTCTTCCCCATAAGAGCCGAACCCCAATAGAGAGAAAAAAAAAAAAAAAGAAAAAGAAAAGAGAGAGAGAAAGAGTAGAGGGTGGTCGGATTTGTGGAACCAAAGTAGGAAGGAAGTTTGATTTAAAGCTTAGAACCAATCTCCAAGCTTAAAGGTATCTTCTAAAACCTTTAAGCTATCCAATTAAGTTTTGATTCAAATTTTATGTGTATTTTTCATATGGGTATGTAAGAGCATAAGCTCATTCATTGACTTTCATGCAATAGGCTTAGATGCTTGGTTATGTGTTTGATTAGGGTTTCATGGTCTTGATTTATGTTTTGGTGTATGTTTTTGATGGTATGCTTGTGTGATATTATGGTTTGCATGCATGCCTTTAAGGTGTTTGTTATATGTCCCCATGTGTTTAAGAAGTTGTAGGTTATGCATGAATGATGAAATAAGTAAGGTTATGAGCTTTTATGAAGTTATGGATATGCAAACCAACCCTAAACCCTAGTTTGGTACAAGAACACCACATGGGTTGTATGTGTATGAATGAATGTATGTCGATGAAGAATTTACATTAGAAGCGATGCATGTTGTTGTAGGCTCACGGTTGTGACTATTTGAGGTAGTGTGCGCGTAAATTTTACGTAAAAATGGATTTAATGCAAAACTGCCAGTTTCGGGTAAAACTGGGCAGTTCACTGGAGAAGCAATTTTGAGGCCCTTAGAGGCCGAATTTGGGGAAACTTAAAACATGAAAGTTGTAGAAAATGGAAAATCCTAAGGGTAAACAAGGAATTTTTCAAAAAATAAGACTCCAATGGCCTCCTTTTTTTTATAAAAATCCGAACCTAGTCATGCCCAGACTCTATGCACGGCCAGACAGGTTCAACAAGGAAAATGAGTGGATTAGAGGCCGAACTGGGTTTTGAGTAAAACATGAAAGTTGTAGAGTTTTTCAATATCTAAAACTTTCATGCAGAAATATTTTTCAGATTCAAACAGATTTTTAGATAAAAAAAAATTGGATTCCAAACTACGCAGGAAACAAGAAATTCCTGCACAAAATTTTCAAAAGCAGTGTAGGAAAAGGAAATTCCTGAACAGACACTGATAATTGGCATCAAAAAACTATTTCAAAGGCAGTTTCCAAAACTTAACAATTTTATTATCTTTGCTAAAAAAGAATTACAGTTTTGACAAAAAGATTGATTGAAAGTTATACAAAGATTTTTGTACAAGAAAAATGTGGTCAGATAATACTAGGTTTCGTGAAGAAAAGAGAAAAGTAAACAAACCAAAGAGTGTTTTTGAAAACATGATAACAAAAAGATAACCGATAGTAAACAGATAGGATATCCAAGTTATTGGGTTGGGCCTCACACTCGAGGTTATCAATAGTAACCTAATAGGGTAATGCTTTAAAATAATTGGGCCCTAGTAACCCAATAGGGTATCATTCAAGTATAAATAGGCCTTACCCTAGGGTTACCCATAGTAACCTAAGGGGATATGGATTAAAAGTAATCGGGCTTAAGCCCGAAGTTATGAATAGTAACCTAATAGTATTCAAGTATGATTGGACTTAGTACCCAAGGTTACTCTAAGGAACCTAACGAGATATTGTATAAGCATGTTGGGTCATGGGCCTTAGGGTTACAGTAAGTAACCGAACAAGTTATCATAAGATAATATAGGGGGGACATATAACTTGGGTTTACTCACGAATGTTGGTTAGGATACCAACATTTAATATCATGGTTAAGAATAAGATATGATGATTCTTATCTTACGTCCTTATTGAAAACATGAAGTTAACCTGTTGTTGCGACCAGTAGGAGGAACAAACTCAGGATTTACGCAACATGTAAGTACAACTCCGCCTACAACATAGACGAAAGTGTTATACTGCCTGTAAGATTTTAAGCTCATGCATGTACGTTTTAGTGCGCATGATATATGCCTTGATGATATGATGCATATGACCTATGCCTTGATGATGTGATGCATATGACTTATGCCTTGATAATGCGATACATATGGTTTATGCTTTATTATTATGACATTATGAAGCATGTTCACCAATGATAAGTCACTTGGTAAGAATGAGAACCCAGTTTCAAGTATGAAACTGTTTTAAAAGACTGTTTTCAATAAGAAAACTATCGTTTTCAAGACTGAAAACTATTCATAAGAAATTATGTTCAAAAACAAGTTAAGAACAAGTTTTCAAGTATGATGGCAAGAAAGTTACCTTGTGTCGTACCAACCTGCCACAAGGGTGGGCTTGGTCCATGGTTTGAGTTGGATTGAACTGGCCGCCCCAACCACTCCATGACTACACGCCACGGTACGTACACTTATGTTATGTAAGGGGCCCAAAAGTATGTTAACATAGGACATCATAATGGAAGCATAATTGGTTCATGCATGATGTTATTATGAAAAGTTTTGCGGATTTATAGTTGTACTTGCTGAGCAAAAGCTCATGTCTTTCGTTTATGCTATAGGTAAGCAACCTGCCAGCAATCTTTGATGCAAGACAGTGGAGCCAGGCAAGGCTACCTGTGAAATCTTGGGATGGGAACCACTACGCGTTTTGTTTTAATTTAGTTGACAGTTAATGTAGAATGTTGTATGTACCACAACAAGTTGAGTATTTCAGTTAGTGTGTATATATATATATATATATATATATGAATATATACATATACATATATAAGCAAGTATGGTATGGGTGAGTTTCCAAGATTTAAACAAAAAAAAAATTCAGTATTTTTGCCTAACAAATGAGTTAAGTATTATGTAAGATAAGTAGCTGTGTCGGCCTACGTAGGATAGGTCGTTACACCATGTTAAACGATTTGGTTCATGGTTTGAGTTGGATTAGACTAGCCGCAACAACCACTCCATGGATATGCGTCACGGTACGTGCACACATGATATGTAAGGGGCTCAAAACCAAATTAACATAAGAAAGCATAATTGATTCATAAGAAAGCATAATCTGTTCGTGCATTCTTTTACTAAAATTGATTTTGCGGGAAGAAAGTTATATTTGCTGAGCGAAAGCTCATAACTTACGTTCATGCTGTAGGTAAGCAACCTACCGGCAATGCTTGATGCAAGACTGTGGAGAGATGGCACCGCAGACTGTGAAATTTGGGTTGGACACCGTCACAGGTTTTGGAAATATGTGTTTGTATTATGATATAATAAGTCGATGGTACTAGTATATGATAACTAGTATGATTTGTAAAAATGTGGTTTTAAAGCTTGGTATTCGAGTGAGCATATATATAAGTATGAGTTTTGAGTTTAATTTTAAAAAAATATTTTCGTATTTTTACGAAATACGAGAGTGTGTTTAAGTATTTTAAGTATGAAGTAGCGGCCACGTAAGATTGGACGCCTTAAGATTTGGTAAGTAAGCACGATAATGACCCTACGTAGGTCGGGGCATTACAGATAGCTGCACCTCTTATGACTCTTACTCGAAAAGGGAAGAAGTTTGAGTAGATGCAGAAGTGCAAAGAAAAATTTTGAGAGCTTAAGAGGAGACTGAATAGCGCACCATTTTTAAAATTCCTAACGTGGAAGCAGGAAATTTCGTGATTTACAGTGACGCCTCTAAAACCGGATTAGGAGCTGTCTTAATGCAAGAAGAAAAAGTAGTCGCCTATGCCTCACAACAGTTGAAAGACCATAAACGGAACTGTCATGACCCGACCTACGTAGGGCTGTGACTTTGTACTTACTTAACTTGAATAGCAACTTTGCAACGACCCGTTTTCATGGCGCCGTTACCTTATCATGTTTACTTAAACATACTTTATCTTAAAACTTGCTTTGGCATTACGTAAAAATTCAGAAATGATTATTATTATTTTTTAATTGTTAAACTCAAATTAAAATTCAAAACTCATACTTATTTATATGTACTTACTCGAGTACCGAGCTTTAAAACCACAATTTTACAAATCATACTAGTTATCATATACTAGTACCATCGACTTATCATATCATAATACAAACACATATTACATAACATATTTTCAAAACCCGTGGCGGTGTCCAACCCAAATTTCACAGTCTGCAGTGTCATCTCTCCACAGTCTTGCATCAAGCATTGCCAGTAGGTTGCTTACCTACAGCATGAACATAAGTTATGAGCTTATGCTCATTAAGTACAACTTTCTATTGCGCAAAACATTTTTAGTAAAAGAATGCATGAACCGATTATGCTTTCTTATGAATTAATTATGCTTTCTTATGTTAATTTGTAGGCCCCTTACATTTCATGTGTGTACGTACCGTGGCGCATAGCCATGGAGTGGTTGTGGCGGCCAGTCCAATCCAACTCAAACCATAAACTAAATTGTTTAACATGGAGTGATTGGGACAGCCAATCCCATCCAACTCAAACCATGGACCAAACCATTTAAACCTGCCCTTGTGGCAAGTTGGTACGACACAAGAAAACTTACTTGTCTTATCTTATTACATGAAAACTTGTTCTTAGTTGAACATACTTGAAAACTTAAATCTTAAATGTTTCTTACTTGAAAACTTAATCTTGTTCTTATCATGTGAATTATTATTAGTGAACATGCTTTCATGATGTCACAATAATAGAACATAAAACATAAAACATAAAACATAAAACATAAACCATAATACATATGTACATCATGTAAATCAATGCATGAATTTGTGAAAAACATGCAATGTAATAAAAATATTTTGCCCATGCTGTAGGCGGAGTTGTACTTACAAGTCATCCTACGCTCTTGGACTATCATCCAAACACGGCGCGACAATTGGTTATATTCCTGTTTCAAATAGGACGTAAAATAAAAGTCATTCTATCTTACTACACACCATAACATACTAGATTGGTATCCAATCTGACTACCCTTGGTAATCTTAGTTGTCAACCCTAATATAGTAAACCGGTATCCTATCCGGTTACCATTGGTAATCATGGATACACACCATAACATAATAAACCGATATTTTATCCGGTTACCATAAGTAATTATAGGCCCATAACTTGGTATCCCATCCGATTACCACTGGTAATCACAGATATAGGCCCTAACATAACAAATCGGTATCTCATTCGATTACCATAGGTCATACACTTGTTACCACATTCTTATGTAATTTAGTGTATTTTCTTTTCTTAAAAACATCTTGTTTACTTGAAAATGTAAATTAGTATTTCTTACCATAATACTTGAAATTACTTTTTTTGAAACCATTTTCATAAAATTTCAGTCTCTTTTTAAAGAGATCATAAAACCTTAAAAAATGCTTTTAAAAATCCTTTAATTAACTGGAATGCATGTGTGCAGGAATTTCTTGTACCAAGTGCAGGAATTTCCTGTACCCTGCATTGTTTTGAAAATCCCATTTTATATTTAAATTGGTTTAGAATTTGGCAAAAATTTCTTCATAGAAGTTGCAGATCTCATCGAAACCTACAACTTTTATTTTTTGATAAAAACTTAAATCTACAATTAACTTACTCATTTTTTTCTTTGAAATAATTCTGGCCATGTACACTGTCTATATAGGCCAGTCTTGGATTTTGATAAAAATAGAGGTCTTTGGAGCTTTATTTTAAAAAAAAATCAATGTTGACCCCTAGGATTTTCCATTTTCTACAACTTTGCAGTTTTGACTTTTTCCAAATTCGGCCTCTAAGGTCCTCAAAATTCAGTTTTCAGAAAACTGTCCAATTAAATCCGAAAATTGGAAGTTTTCATTTTTTGTTGGTTTTTGCTTAAAAATTCATGCACACTACCTCAAACGGTCTAAGCCGTGAGCCTACATCAACATGCAGCACTTTGGATTTGTTCTTATCATGCATTCATACACTTGCTTCATCTTCATGAAAACACAACATTGGATAACTTACAAGCTTTACCAATTGTGTTTTTAGGTTAATTCCATAACCATCATACTTAGGTCATTCCCATGACCATCATTCACTAAATAACCATATTCAAACATGCAAAAAACATTTTCACAAACACTTGGTGAGCAACCATAACTATCACACTCATTCAAGAGCAAAAATTCAACCAAATCATCCTAAGCATAGATCTAGGCATAACCAACCACATAAAATCATAACGTAGGGCAAATAAAAATGGTGAGCTTATGCTCTTACAACCCAAGCTTGAAATACATATAAATCTTTGATCAAACTCAATGAAATCTTAGAGGGTTTAGAGAAATACCTCTAAAGCTCTGAAAGGTTGATCTAGGCTTTGGGTTGAAAAATTTCTCGTTCCTTGCTCCACCAACACCAACAGGCCACTCATCCTCTTTCTCTCTCTCTTTTTTTTTTTTTTTTCGGTTCCTAAGGGTGAGAGGGAGAGTGAGAATGAACTAAACTTTGAGGCTCAACTAAATGGTCCAAACTCAACCTCACATCACCTATTTATAGGTGAAAATTCTTGATTTTTCATCAATTATTTTTATTCTTAAAATTGCATATTAGGGTTTAAAAGCAAAATATTTGCTTAAATACCCCCTTAGGTGGCCGGTCATGTGGCTGAATTTGGGACCAAAAATCTCTTCAAAGTGAACCACTAAATCATCCAATCAAATATTCCAAAATCTATCATTTCTAACCGCGATGGATGTTTTAACTCTCAATTTTGGATGAGTATTCATAACGCTATGGGGTCGAAATTGAAATTTAGCACAGCTTTTCACCACCAAACCAATGGACAATCGGAAAGAACCATCCAAACACTGGAAGATATGCTGAGGTCATGTGCTCTGGATTTTAAAAGAAGCTGGGATCAGAAGCTACCTTTGATCGAATTTTCTTACAACAACAGTTATCACGCCTCAATTGTTATGGCACTTTTTGAAGCGTTATACGGAAGGAAATGCCGATCTCCCAATCATTGGCAAGAAGTTAGGCAAAAGCAGCTCCAAACCACGGATTTCATTAGAAAAACCTCCGAAGATATTTAGTTGATAAAACAGAGACTCAACATAGCTTTTACTCGACAGAAAAGCTATGCCGATAAACGTTAGAGACTGTTGAAATTTCAAGTTGGAGACTATGTTTTCTTAAAAGTTGCTCCTATGAAGGGAGTAATGAGGTTTGGTAAGAAAGGAAAGCTTAGTTCGAGATACATAGGACCATTTGAAATCCTTGAAAGGATTGGAAAAGTAGCCTACAAGCTTGCCTTGCCGCCAGAATTAGCTTCTGTGCATAACATTTTTCACGTCTCAATGCTAAAGAAGTGTGTACCTGATCATTCCCATGTTCTAAGACAGGAACCAGTTGAAGTTCAAACAGATTTGACGTAAAAAAAGAAGCCAGTCCGAATTTTAGATCGAGAAGAAAAGGTCTTAATGAATAGAACAATTCCCATGGGAATGAGAAGATGAGATGAGGAAAAGCTATCCCGACCTGTTTTAATTTTCGGGGACGAAAATTTTTAAGGGGGGTAGATTGTAATGACCAACTTTTTGACGAACTCGTGATTTCCTTTGATACCAAAGAAATCTTAGTCTTTACTATGTATGCCTATGTGAAATGTATGATCTGATTTATCAGAATATGTTTGAGTTCTTATAAGTTACAAGACTCAATGTTAGTATGAGGCCTTTTGGCGAGGAGGCGGAATCATGATTTATGACTTTGTTCTGGCATATGTATGACCTATATAACTCATAATTTGAATAGGACAATACTAAAGTGTAATAAGCAGTATAGGAATTATATTGTGTCTGACCGTCATTGCGGATACAGAGTGAAGAATAAGGAATGGGATCACTTTAGAAAAATCAGGAATAATATTTGGAGCAAGGAGGACTAAGTAGTTTCAATTCCTAAGAAAAATCCATACGCAGTCCAGTTAAGTGCAGATGAATTTTAGACTGCAGTCCAGTATTACAATACTGTTGATAGTTAAAACAGTATTGGTATTATCTAGATTATTAAGGAAATGTACTGCATATTAAAAGTGAGTGTCGAACATGGCCCTAATTGGAGGACACCTCATCAAAGATAATTATTTAATTTTGGGAATTTTTTTGGTAATTATGGAGAATTAGTGGATAAGCATGAAAAATATTTTGTTGCTTATGTAACGCCCCGACTTACACCATCTACGTAGGGGGGACGACTACGTAGACGTGAGCCGTCATCTTACTTACTTACTTAACTTAATTCTTAACAAAAAGCTTTAAGCTTGCTGAAAATTCCGGAGTAAAATTTTTTCTTTAAAACTTTATTTTAAAACTCTTTTACTCTCAAACTTAAACTTGACTTAGTCCCGTACTTCTTCTCATACATAAAACTTAACTTATCTTCATACATATTCATACGTACTCACCTGAGTACCAAGATCGTGGACCAGACCCGACCTAGCGCGGATCGGTACAACACGAGGCAACTTGCTTGACATACATACTTGAAACTTTCTTAAAACATTCTATTTCTTCAAACACACTTTACAAATGTATTTTACAAAAACCTATTTTTTTTCCAAAATCCGTGGTGGTGTCCATTCCACATTTCACAGTCCGCAGCACCAACTCTCCACAGTATTGCATCAAGTACTGCCGTTAGGTTGCTTACCTACAGCATGAACGTAAATAATGAGCTAATTGCCCAGTAAGTACAATATTCAATCCACAAAAACATTTTGACTGCAAAAATGCGTGAACCGATTATGTTTTCTTATAATTCAATTATGCTTTCATTAACTTGGTTCTATTCCCTAACATGTCATGTCATATGTGCACGTACCGTAGTATATAGCAATGGAGTGGTTGGAGGCGGCCAATCCAAACCAAGTCAAACCATGAAACTAATCGTTTACATAGAGTGATTGGGACAGCCAGTCCAATCCAATTCAAACCATAGACTAAACCGTTTAAACCAGCCCTCGTGGCAAGTCGGTATGACACAATAACATTAACAGGTCTTATCTTATCTTCTGACTTAACTTATTCTTACCATGTGATTTAATAATTGTGAACATGCTTCATGATGTCACGTATCAAAACATACATCATAAAACAATCTCAATCATGACTTAAAACTTTCTAACATAATGTATCATAACATAATACCTCGTAACATAACACATCATAACATAACATACCTATCATAACCTAACTTACCATAACATAACATCATAACATATCCTACCATAACATAACATATCATAACATAACTTCATAGCATAACTTATCATAACATAACTTATCATGACATAAACTTCATAGCATAAACTTATCATAACATAAACATATCATAACTTAAACTTATCATAACATAACTTAAGCTTATCACAACATAACTTAAACTTATCATAACATAACCTAAGCTTATCATAACATAACTTAAACTTACCATAACATAACTTAAGCTTATCATAACATAACTTAAACTTATCATAACATAACATAGGTAAATCATATAAATCAATACATGATTTCTTAAAAACATATCATGCAACAAAAATGTTTTGTCCATGCTGTAGGTGGAGTTGTACTTACATGTCGTCCTACGTTTTTAGTTTATCGCCAAACATAGCACATACTCCCGTTGTCCTAACAGGGTGTAAGATAAGAATCAGTCATATTCTATCTTACCATAAATCATAATCCTTAAACGTTAATATCCTTTTAGGTTACTTCTAGTAACCATGGGTATGAGCCCAAACATAAATCGGTTAATGCCCTATTGGGTTACTAAGACCCAATAGTGGTATCCCACTTGGTTACCATACAACTTAACATAATTCAGTTATTTCTTTTCTTCAGAAAACTTGTTCAATTCTTAAAAACAGTTTCTTAATTCAAGTGTCAGTGCATGAGTAGGGATTTCTTGCTTTTGCACTGTTTTCTTAAAATCCAGTGTAGGAATTTCTTGATTCCTGCACAGTTTTAGGAATCTAATTATTACTTTAAAATTTGTTTGGAATTAGAAAAATATTTCTTCATGAAAGTTGTAGATCTAGAAAGATCCTAAAACTTTCATGTTTTACACTAAACCCAATTCTGCCTTTAACTTGTTCATTTTCTTGGTTGAAGTCGGCTGGCCGGGCATAGGGTCTGGGCAGACCAGGTCTCGGATTTTCATAAAAACAGAGGCCTTTGGGGCCGTATTTTGAAAAACTGTCCACGCAGTCCCCTAAGAAAATCCATTTTCTACAACTTTTTAGTTTTAACTTTTTCCAAATTCAGCCTCTAAGGGCCTCAAAATTTCGTTTTCCTGTAAGCTGTCCGGTTTTACCCGAAACTGGCAGTTTTGCTTGAAAATCCGTTTTTTTCGTAAAGTCTACGCACACGCTACCTCAAACGGTCTCAACCGTGAGCCTACGAAAAACATGCAGCGTATCCAACAGAAAATCATATCATCATACATCCATACATAAAATCATAACACATAAATAAAAACCTAGATCTAGCTTACCACAACATAGATCTAGCTTACCATAACCCTAATCAAGCACATACTAAACTTTCGCATGAAAATAAATGAGCTTAAGCTCTTACAAAACCCACTGAAAATACATATAAAACCTTGAATTAAAACTTAATAAAAGGCTTAGGGATTTGAGAAGATTACCCCAAGATCTTAGAGGTGAAATCTCAAACTTGGATCCGAATTTCCCTACCTATTCTTCTCTAAAAATCCGGCCATACTTTCTCTTTTTTCTCTCTTTTTTTTCTTCCATGGGTTCGGTCTTTAGGTGAGGGGGAGAGAGAATGAGTGGGAATTTTGGCAGAGTTTCGGGTTCAATTTCATGCTCAAAAATTGTGAACCAACTACCCCTATTTATAGGTGAAACTTAAGGTTTCTATAATTGCACATAAGGGTTTAATGAGCAAAATATTTGCCCATCAATCCTCCCTAGGTGGCCGGCCATTCTAGATGAGAATGAGCCAAGAAATTTGCTTGCTCAACAAGGCTTCTAAACAAGTGTGTGGAAGCCAATGAGAGTGATGTGTCAAAAGGTGGACCAAAGGCAACACCTACCACCCAAGCTTACCTCACCATGCTTGCATCACATGGCCTACATCATCAAGCAAAAATGCTTGCTCTACAAGGCTTTCAATGACCGGCCATACTAGTGCATGAACCAAAAGAATTTTGCTTGTTCACCAAGGCTTTCCTATCCACCTTCCACCGGTCATGCCATGCCATGTGTGTGAACCAAAATTGGCTTGCTCACCAAGCCACTTGGTTGCTTACCTCACCATGCTTATGTCACCTTTGCTTACCTCACCCAAAACAAAACTTGTTCACCAAGTCTTGCTAAAGAAAAGAACCGGCCATACTAGCTAGTTCTAGAACATGTGTGTGTGGAAGCCAAACAAGGTGATGTGTCCAAGGGTGAATCATAGACAACACCTACCACACCTTTTCTATCTTATCTTGCATTTAATTCCTCAAAAGCAAGCATAATTGCCCCCCTAAAACCTTAGAGTGGCCGGCCATACAATGTGGTTTGTTGGCCAATTTTTCAACCTCAAATCATGCTTAAAACTTACTTTCCATAATTTCCAAAAATCCAATTAATCTAATTGGTTATCACCATAAGAGGTGTCCTCAAAATTAAGGCTCCATTTGGTTTTTTTCTTTACCAATGCAGTCCATAATCACACTAATAAGGATTTTACAAATACTGCTTTCACTTAAAACAGTATTGTTTCACTAAATTGCAGTCCGGAGTTCATCTGCGTAAAATTGGACTGCGTATGGATTTTTCTTAGAACTTGAAACTATTTAATCCATACTGTTCTAACTAATGTGCTTGATTTTTCTAGGGCGGTCTTATAGCTTATTTGACTGAAATGAGGGTTTTCCGCAGTATAATTTTCATATTGTTGATTACACTGCAGTACCGTCTCAGTCAAACCAAAAGTCAACTTGGTCAACCCAAAGTCAACCTTGGTCAACCTAAAGTCAACCTTGGTCAAAGTTGACCCGAAGAAAATCATAAATTCCTATTTTGTCCTTTTTCCTCAAAAGGCCCCGTACTTGTCAAAGCAACCTATTATGGTAAGTACAACTCTTATTATTGAGTCTCGTAGCTAATTAACGAGAACTCAAACATATTCTGATATTTAACTCAGATCATGAGCTTTATATCGTCATATATGGTTCAGACTTAGATTTTCTTATTTCTAAGGAAATCATAAGTTCATCAAAATTCGGGTTCTTATAGCTTAAGCCTCCACATGGCCGGCCATTGAGGGGTATAGAAGGCAAAAACTTTGTATTTAAGGCCAATTATATAATTCAAGGAGAATTTTTTTAAAAAAATAATAATTGCGAAAAATTAAGGATTTTTCACCTATAAATAGGGGTGCGGTGGTAGAAGTAAAATCATTTAGTTGGACCCCCAAATTTTTGGTTCTCTTTCAACTTTTCCTCTCTAGCCTTAAAAAACAGTTTTAAAAGGTTTAATCCATTGGTAATTTCACAAGTAATTTTTAAAAGGCAATTTTAAGTATAAATCAAGATAAAACTTGATTTCTGAAGTCAAGATATTTTTCAAGAAAACAAGGTATTTTAAGTAAAATGATAAGATGGCCAAAGTTACTTAAAATGTAAGTAACAATTCTAGGACAGATAGTAATCAGTTTGGAGACCAAACTAGGATCCAAAGATATGATATAATAAGCCCAAGTTACTTAGAATATGGTAACAATTACATGACTAAAGGTAATCGGATAGAATACCAATTTATTATAACAAGGTTTGTATCTATGATTACCAAGAGTAATCGGATTGGATACCAATTAAGTATGCCATGGTTTATGTTAAGATATAGCGATTCTTATCTTACATACTGTTTGGAAACATGAGTGTAACCTGTTGTTGTGCCTCTTTGAGCGATAGACCAAGAACGCATAACAACTTGTAAGTATAACTCTGCCTACAGCATAGGCAAAATGTTTTACTAATTTGCATGTTTTTCAAAGCTCATGCATTAATGTATGTGATGCATATGATTTACGTTTCATTATTGTGGCATCATGTAAGCATGCTCACTAATGATAAATCACATGGTAAGAATAAGATCAAGTTTCAAGTAAGAAACTGTTTCAAGAAAGAAACTGTTTTCAAATAAGAAACTGTTTTCAAGTACGATGATAAGAAAGTT
The DNA here is from genome assembly GCA_009761775.1 of Ficus carica. Classification (NCBI taxonomy): domain Eukaryota; kingdom Viridiplantae; phylum Streptophyta; class Magnoliopsida; order Rosales; family Moraceae; genus Ficus; species Ficus carica. The sequence goes on along the minus strand of VYVB01000733.1, from coordinate 29,236 downwards.
TTCTCATGTTGTACCAACCTGCCACAAGGGCGGGTTTGGTCCATGGTTTGAGTTGGATTGGACTGCTGCCCCAACCACTCCATGAATGCGCGTCATAGTACGTACACTCATGTTATATAAGGGCCCAAATATATGCTAACAAAAGAAAACATAATTGGTACATGCATTGTTTATTAAGAATTGTTTTGTGGAAAGAAAGTTGTACTTGCTGGGCGAAAGCTCATAACTTTTATTTATGCTGTAGGTAAACAGCCTACTGGTAATGTGTGATGCAAGACTGTGGAAGATGGCACAATGGACTGTGAAACTCTGGACTGGACACCGCTATGCGTTTTGAAAAAAAAATGTATAGAAATGTCGGTATTATGTTATGATAGTTTGATGATAATTAGTATTTTTTATAAATATGTTAAGATGGTTTAAAAACTTAGTACTTACCTTTATTGAGTACATATATATGAGTATGAAATTAAAGTGAGATTTAAAGTAAGTGTTAAAATAAAAAAACAAATATTTCCGTAATTTTTTCATAACATAAGAGTAAGTTTCTAAGTAAGGTAAGTATAACGGCCTACGTATTTCCGTAATTTTTTTATAAGATAAGAGTAAGTTTCTAAGTAAGGTAAGTATAACGGCTTACGTAAGGCGGGTCGTTACAAAAGATTTCCTAATATTTCCATGCTATGAATTCAAGTAAGTGTCTAAATCAACTCTCAAATTGATTTCTTGGATCGTTTTCTTGGATCATTGGACGTCCGCTTGACTTGACATGGTTTTGGGTCGATCAGGCTCTCGAGTTGAGTCGACGAGTTATTCGATTGATTTTTGAGTTGATCTTCTTAATTTGCGTTGTCACGTGGACAATAAAAGATGAGAAACAAATCTAACCTCAACAATTTTGAAGAAATCAGAGTTGCGTACTCTGCTTCCTCTTTCTAAACATGTCTCAGAGGTCTATTATTGGATAGGAAGTAAGACTATGCAATAAACCAGGAAGGAAAAAAAAAAAAAAAAAAAAAATTTCCGGTTGTGATTGTGAGCTCCTTATATTTAGCACAAATAGGTTGTGAAATCCTAATATTAGTAAGGTCTATTGTTGTGAGTTCCTAAATATAACATCAGCAACGTAGTTGTATTTATGGTGTGGCTAAAAAAAAAATTGATTTTGATAAGTAAAGAAGAAATATGAGGTATGAAAATATTTTGGGCAAAATTAATGAAAATAGGAGGCCATTGATGAGGCTGACAGAAATTTATCGCCGGTGATTTTCCGTTTGGGTTTTGCCCCCTCTCTTCTTACTCCCTCTTCTCGCCCCATTTCTCTGATTCCTTCCTTCAAGTTCGTTCTTCTCCAAGGCTGGTGAGGGATCGCCATCACCAACATCTGTGCTGTTGATAGCAAGGAACACTCTGGCCTCCATGATTTTGCCCTCTCTCCGGATTTCCTCTGTCTCTCTTCTCGCCCAATATCTCTGATCCCTGTTCTTTAACTGCCGCTTAATATATTATTATTATTATTATTATTATTACAAAAAGTCTTCGGATCGAGAAAACGCGCTTATGTGGCAATAGGTCGATGTCAGTGTAAGGATACGTGTACAGCTGGTGGCGTTAGTGACTAAATAATTTTGATTGACAAGACAAATACAGGTTGTGAATGTCAGCCGAAAAAATGGCATTATATAGAAAGCAAGGGTAAGGAAGTAATTATATGTACATTGTATACAAGAAAAACAATTTAAAAAAGCGATTTGGTTTTGAATGTGCTATCAAGATGACGAAAATGTAACTAGTTAAGAAGGTAAATGTAAATAACTAAGAGTTCAAATGTCACAACAGCGAGAAATAAAAAGGTAAAAACCGGTGGCATTTCTGGAAAGCTAGAGTTTTTGCCGTCGTGGTGATCAGAGGAGCGAACTGATTTCGGCAGCAGTGATGCTCTGAACAAAAATAGATTAGAAGGAGAAGAGGTGGTAGATTGATTGTTAGGGAATAATATATTGTTGAGATTGTATTCGAATTATTATATTGTAGGTCTCTGTTTCTGGAGTTTTTCATACATTTAGAAACGGAGGAGCTTCGTAAGAGTTGTAGAGTAAACTTAAGTATTAGAAGTGTCATTTGCAAATGATTCTATTTTTGATGCTGAGGACAAGTGTCACCTTTCTACCACACCATGTGTCCATGAGCAGTGACGTGCAAGAATCTAACAACATGCACGTTAAACTCCTCACTATATCAACCACTGCGTATCTTGCCTAACTTTAATCTATATAAATGCCAATTCATCCCAATCTTTAAACCCATCATTCCAACACCAATTAGCAGACAAATGGTACTTGCATATTTTTGGAACAAGGCCTTTTTTTTTCTTTTTTTTTTTTTTTTTTTTTGGCCTTTAAATTTTGTACCTTAAGAAAAATGGCACATTATTACCTAAACCAGTACACTCCACCACCCGAAACCAACGAGTACGGTAACCCAATTCGCCAGACCAACAACTGTGCAGCCCCATTCATCAGGGTGGCGCCGCCACTATACCGCGTTGGAATTGGGTATTGCATGACCAGTACTATTACTGATGCTTCAACATTCTGGAAACGGAAGTTCAAACTTAGTAACTGACTTTAATAATACATTTAAAAATTACAGTTGCGACTGAGAATGGAGACCTTATCACCATCGGCCGCGTTATCCGCTTGTCCAAGAAGCGAGTTCGGCAGCCTGTGATGTGTCGGCACAAATATTCATGTTCGACAGCCACCGTCTCCTGCAAAGCACCACACCAAGAGTGAACTCCTTAGCAAATATTTCTTCCTCAACTCTTCTCTGTAGTTCATTCTTTAACTTTACTGCCAACGACTAGTTTTGTTTTGTTTTGTTTTGTCTTGTCTTTTTTTTTTTTTTTTTAACTAATCTATATAATGTCAGATTGTTTTATCGAGCTACCCCTCCTTTAACTGTAGATGAAATCGGACCATCAAACTCTCATCAAACGGTTTATAAGAAACTATCAGATATGTCCGATAAAAGCATGTGCCGGAGAGAAGACACATCCAATATTATTATTATTAATATTATTATTTGCTCCATTTATTAACTGTTAACTTCTTTTTAGGAGTTTGTTTAATATGTCTCCTACTGCAACCTACCTTACAGTAGGTGAAACTTTCCTAGCTTGCCCTTCAATTCTCTTCTTTCTACTTCATAAAATTTGACCGTTCATTTATCATCCGACGATTCTGGATCACGCACCGGATAAATTCGATGTTTGGGAATGTCGGATTTAAGACCATCCCTATTTATATGTGGCAAAAAAGAAAGAAAGAAAAGTAAGAGAAGGTACCATATCAGGAAGGAGGACCAGAGAGAAGCATAATAGGCTGTCTTCCAACAGTGTTCTTAGGTTTTAGAGGCACAATTTGGGCGGGTGAGAAGAGAGGGATAAGCTCATAATTTTGCATAATTTTGCCTCTCTTAGCAGTTTGTGGGTCCCATAAATCAGATAATCATATGATGTGACAGTATTAGTATGGAAAGTAAACAAAAGTAGTGTTATTGTTAAGAATATTTTTTCCCACAGGTGTTAGTTTTCAAATTAATCCTAAGTTATATTAAGAAGAGAGTGAAGGGATTAAGTTAGAAGAATCTTTAATCATCGGTTAACAACTAAATGTAATTAATTGTCAAAAACGGGACCGAATTGTAAATTCCACCTAGCAGTATAAAAATTAGAATCTTGAAGAGCCCATAAACAGCATATGAATTGATATACAAAGAGGAATAATATGGTTGAGCCACTGGTCGAGTTATAGAATTACAAGACGTTAATCGGGGACAAAACATATAAAATTCTAGGAAAACAGGGCCAAAGTGTAAATATTCTATTAGGTCCAATTTACGGGCTTCATTAACTCGTATTCTATTAGGACCGTATTAAGGGCTTTATTAGTAGTATTAAGCATACTAAGGTCCTGGACACAAGTTAGAGGTAATCCGATTAGCATTAAGAAGACATGAAAGGTCTAGGGGTAAAATTGTAATTTCACCAAAAGAGATAAAAACGTAAATTTTTTTCAAGGATGATGTTGATAGGACAAGACACGACAAAAATGAGTTCTAAACCATAATAAAAGTAATAAATGATTTTGAAACACAAAATTAGCTAAGACACAATCATAAGACGTAAAGATAAAAAATGTTGACAAAAAGGGCTAGGCGGCCATGCTTGTGAGGCCCCAAGGGTTTTTTTTTTTTTTTTTTTTTTTTTTTTTTTTTTTTTAATTAAACATTCCTCATAATAAACGCCAAAAGAAAACAAGGGAGGCAGGATCAACCAATAGAAGGGATCCAAGCCTTGTTGTCACAAAGAACCGTGGGGGGAACATCGCCCACAATAAAGGCTCCCGCAGTTTTAGAAAAAGAAGCCCACTTAGCTACATTATGGGCCAAAAAAGTTGGAGGATCTACTAATCTTAGAAGCCGACCAAGCTTTTGCACTTTTGAGCATTGATTAGATAATATCCACTAAGCTAGGAATTTCCAAAGGAGGTTCCGATTTCCTAGACTGGATCGAATTGACTAGAATCTCCGAATCCCCCTCAAGAATTACAAAAGAGAAGCCAAGGGCAATGGATTTAGAGGCTGCAAAAAGGCTGTATGAGCTTCGCCAGCAAGAGGGCTGGAGGCATCTACAAAGGATGAGCCTAATCAAAACAATCTTTCCTTCCTTGTTCTTGGCCATGACAGCTGCTTAAGTTCCTTGTGAGTGATAGACAACGTCAAAATTAACCTTGAACCAATCCTGGAGGGAGGGGACCATAGACACTTCGCAGGCAGGGACTTGGCAGCGTCTAGGAGGAGCGACTTCGAGTATAGAGCAAAGGAAAAATTAATTCGAAGGATGGAGGAGGGAATGTCGGGGGGGGGGGGGGGGGGGGGGGGGGGGGGGGGGTGTTGGGTGGGGGGAACCTGAAAAATAGCTTCGTTCCTAACACTCCAAATTTGCGCAAGGAGGAGAGGGTCCAGAGGATTTGCAATTTTCGATACTCCAAATAGTTGAAAACCAGACCGCCAGGGAGGAAACTTGGGCTTGACTCAGCCCGAAACCCCACGGACTCGAAAACCAGATATGCAGAGGGAAATCACAATGGAGGAAAAGATGGGGGACGGATTTCAGGTGCCCTGTGCAGAGAGGGCAAGAAGCATCTTGGATAATCGAGGATTGACAAGCTTGTTCCTAACAGGGATAGTGTCTTGGATGAGGCTCCACCAAAGGACTTTGGGACGACTATGGATGTTGGCGGACCAGAGTCAATTCCACAGATGAGATTCAAGGGAGCTATTCCTAATCCTGCTTTTTGAAACTGAGAGGTAAGCAGATTTAGTGGTGAACCTTTCTTTATCATGTGGTTGTCAGATCTATTTATCCTCCTGATGAGTGAGTATTTTACTTACGAATCAAGCATCTTTGTGCTTAAGCATTTATGAAAACCTCAAGATTTTGTGTTGTTTTGATGTCTTTTGAGTGTTGTGTAGATGAGAATGGAAAATGGGACACTTAGTTGAATTTTTGCACAAAAATGGAGTTTTTTTGGAAGACTTTCAACCTGCCACCAGAGAGTGTGGCGCGGGCACGCCACTTCAGGCACGCGCCCGCGTTGCCTTATTCCAGGAAGCCCAACTTTGGGCAGAAGTAGTGGCGCTAGCACGTGCGCCCATGCCATTTATTGTAATAGCCGCCCTTTTTACTGATTCATGATTTCCTTGTTAAGGATAATGAATGTTTATGTAAAATGTCTGATCTGATTTTATCAGAATATATTTGAGTTCTTATGGCCTTATAAGACTCAATGATAGTTTGCTTAGCTAAGCATAAGGCCTTTTGAGGAAAAAGACAGAATAAGAATTTATGATTTTATTCCGGTCAACGTTTGATCAGAATAATTTAATGCATGATTGTGACGGTACTGCAGTATAGCAAGCAGTATGAAAATTATACTGTGAAAAACCGTCATCACAGATGAAATAGTAAGAATAAGGTTCAAGACCACTCTAGAAAAATCAAACACATTATTTAGGACAATAAGGGTTAAGTAGCTTTAAGTCATAAGAAAATTCTATACGCAGTCCAATAATACGCAGATAAATTCTGGACTGCAGTCCAGTATGACAGTACTGTTATTAGTTGAAAGCAGTATTTGTAATATTTACATTAGTATAAAAATGGACTGCATATTAAGAGAATAGCCAAACGAAGCTTTAATGGGAGGACACCTCATCATGGATAAATATGTGAATTTTTTAAATTTTGGAAAATTAAGAAAGAATTATGGAAAGATTACTTGGGCTCCAAGGAACCTTGATGGCTGGCCACCTCAAGGGATTTATTGGCAAATATTTATTTTTGGGGTTAGATATGTAATTTTAGGAATAAAAATAATTCTAGAAAAGAAATTATTTTTCACCTATAAATAGGTGAGGTAGGTCAAGATTGTGACCATTTAGTGAAGTCCTAACTTTCTGTATCACTCTCAAGTCTCTCTCTCTCCCTCCCCTAAAAACCGAAACCAAAAAAAAAAAAGAGAGTGAGGGTTGGGTTTTGTGAAGAGTGAAGCATGGAGGGAAATTTTTGGATCCAAAGTCTAGATCCAACTTCAAGGTGTTAAGGTAATCCTCCTAAACCCCCTAAGCCTCTCAATTTAGTTTTGATTCAAAGATTTATATGTATTTCATGTTAGGTTTGTAAGAGCATAAGTTTACCCCTTTACTTTCATGCAATAGGTTTAAAATGTCAAATATGTGCTTGATTAGGGTTTATTGGTCTTGATTTATGGTTTGATATATGTTTTTGATGATATGTTTTTAGAGAAATTATGGTATGAATGTATGCCTAGTAGGTGTTTGTTATATGTCCCCCACATGCTTAAGAAGAAGCATGGTATGTATGAATGATGGAGACGAGGTTGTATGATGAATTAAGAATGAACAAACAATCTAAAACCTTAAATTGGCAAAAGATTACCATACGGGTTGTATGGATGAGAAACAAATGTATGTTGATGGAAACCCTATGTAATACGCTGCATGTTTGATGTAGGCTCACGGTTATGACTGTTTGAGGTAGGGTGCGCGTAATTTACGTAAAAATCAATCAAAGGTAAAACTGGGCAGTAATCTGGAAAGTCAATTTTGAGGCCTTTATCGGCCGAATTTGGAAAAGATTTAAAACTACAAAGTTATAGAAAATTAGAAACCCTAGGGGGCATCATGAACATATTTAAAAAATAAGCTTCAAAGGCTTTCGTTTTATGAAAATCCAAACTTGGCCTGCCCAGACCCTATGCACGGCCAGGCAGTTTCAACAAGGAAAAAGGACAAGTTAAAGGCAGAATTAGGTTTTGAGTAAAAATCAAAAGTTGCAGGACTCTTTGAGGTTTACAACTTTTATGAAGAAAACCTTTTCAAATTCAAAGCAGATTTTAAGATAAAACTGGATCTTAAAAACTGTGCAGAAAATAAGAAATTCCTGCACATGATTTTTAAAACAGTACATGAACATGCAATTCCTGCACATGCACTGATAACTGGAATTATGAAACTGTTTTCAAAGATAGTTTTTAGAACTTGACAGTTTTTATTACCCTTACTCAAAAAAAAAAAATACAGTTTTAAAAAGATTAAAATTTTTATAAAGGCTTTTTATAAAAGGAAAAATTAGGACAACATATGCTAATTTTTGATAAGCAAAGGGAAAATATATAAATGGGTCAAAAAGTATTTTGGAAACATAGTAACAAAAAGATGATTGATAGTAACCCGATAGGATACCCAAGTTATTGGGTTGGGCCTTACCCCATGGTTACCAATAGTAATCTAACGGGGTAAAACCTTAAAAGTAATTGGGCCCTGTACCTAAGGTTACCCTAAGTAACCTAACAAGATACTGTTTAATTATGATCGGGCCAAGTGCCCTAGGGTTGCAACTAGTAACCGAACAATTTATTATATAGTGTGGGGGGAGCATATTACTAGGGCTACTTATGAATGTTGGTTAGGATACCAACATTGAATGATATAATTAATGATAAGATATGATGATTCTTATCTTACGTCCTTTTTGGAAACATGAAGATAACCTGTTGTTGCGACCTGTAAGAGCAACAAACCCAGGACGTAGCATATCCTGTAAGTACAACTCCGCCTACAGCATAAACGAAAAATGTTTTTACTGCCTGTATGTTTTCAAGCTCATGCATACATGTTGAGGTGCATATGATTTATGCTATATTATTAAGGCATCATGAAGCATGCTCACTAATGATAAATCATTCGGTAAGAATGAGAACCCAGTTTCAAATAAGAAACTATTTTAAAAGACTGTTTTCGAGAAGAAAACTATTTTCAAGGAATTGTTTCCAGAAGAAAACTATGTTTTTAAGAAATTGTTTTCAAGAATAAGTTAAGGAAAAGTTTTCAAGTATGATGGAAAGTAAGTTGCCTCGTGTCATACCGACCTGCCACGAGGGCGGGTTTGGTTCATGGTTTGAGTTGGATTGGGCTGGCCACCCAAACCGCTCTATGACTGCGCGCCACGGTACGTACACTTTTGTTAGGTAAAGGGCCCAAAAATGTGCTAATCTAAGACAGCATATGTAATATCCAAAATTTTTACGAACTCATGATTTTCTTGTATATAAGAAATCTAAAGCTCGTATTATGTGTTTATGTGTAATTTTATGAAAATTATGAATATTAATACAAGATTCATGATTTTATCAGTATGAGGTTGAGTTCTCGGTAAATTAATTATGAGACTCCATAACAGGCCTTTTATGGAAAAAGGTATGACGGAATTTCATAAACTCATGTTGGTCAAAGTTTGATCAAAAAGTCAAAGTTGACCAGAATAGTCAGAGGTCGACTAGAGTAAGACGGTACTGTGTTATGATAAGCAGTATGGAAAAATATTGCAAAAACCGTCTTCATGATAGAGATAGCATGATTAGGTTTTACAAACCACCTTAGAAAAATCAAGCACCCGAGTAGGAATTAGAGACGAAAAAGGGCTCAGGAAAATAAGAAAAATTTTGTACTATCCGTTTTCTTTTCAGCAAATAAATTTTAGTTAAATAAATACTGTGTTTGAGTGAATACAGTTTTAGAAATATCTGTATTGGCTTAAATGGATTTCTTGTTGGAAGAAATAGCCAAACAAGGCATAAGGTGAATGACATCACCTTATCCCTAATTTATGACATCATTAACTTAAGATAAGATAAGATTAGCTAGGAAAGTCAAGACTTGGCCACCAAGTTCTCCACTAGGGGGCGGCCACATGGGGGGTTTTTGTGTAATTTTTTGTGCAATTAGTTTTGCACCAAGGACTTAAGAGCAAAGGAGAATCAAATATTTGCAAAAAAGCCCAAAATTCCACCTATAAATAGGCTGCCATAGGGGGCGGTTTTGGCTTCAAAAAAATTCTGAAAAACAGCCAAACTCTTGCCATTTTATCCCTCAAAAATCCGGACTTCTAAGTGTGAGCAAGAACGGAAGAAAATTTTGCAAACCCGAGAGCAATCGGAGGGTAGGGTGGTCGGATTTCTAGTGAGAAACCAACAAAGTTTTGAAAAAAATTTTGGGACCCATTTTGACCATTAGGGCCGGTTCTAGGAGCAGCCAAAGGGAAAGGAGAAAAATCCCAAAAGCCAAGCCAAAACTCTTGATTCAAATCAAGGTAATCTCTTTAGACTTTAAACTTCTCAATTTAAGTTGCAATTGAGAGATTTAAATGTATTTTCCAATGGTTTGTAAGAGCGTAAGCTCGATTTAAGTTTTTGCCTAAGTTGGATTTAGGGTTGTGCTTGATTTAGATTAAGGGTGGTTTGATTTATGAGTTTAAATTATGAGCTTGCATGGTTGTATGCTTATGTTTGATTGATTTTGTTAAATTGCATGTTAGGGTATCGATAAGTTGTATGTCCCCAATTGAATTTAAGAATGATGGTTTGGAACATTAGAAAACCGCTGCATGTGTGTATTAGAGCTCCCGCGGTGGCTGGTTGAGCTAGGTTCCACGTCTAGGACGTAAAACGAACCCTAAACCGAAAACTGCCATTTTCGGGTAAACCTGACCAGTTTCGGGAAAAGTGAAATTTGAGGCCTTTAAAGGCCGAATTTGAAAAAACTTAAAACACGAAAGTTGTTCGGAACGATTTTTCCTAGAGGACAACCTGGGCCGTTTCCCAAAATAAGGCTACAATGGCCTCCGTTTACCCCAAAACCCGTGGCTGATTCCCAGACCCAGTTTTCACTCAATTTTTCGGGGTCAGCCAGTTTCAAACAAAAACTGGGACGAATCTAGGCCGAATTGGAATTTTTTCAACACACAAAATTTTTAGTATTTTTCGAGAGCTACAACTTTAATGAAGAAAACTTTTTCAGATTACGAACCGATTTTTAAATTAGAATCGTTTTTCGAAGGGTGCGCAGGGAATCCGAAAATTCCTGCACCCCTAGTTTTATAAATGTTTTTAGAAAACTGTTTTTCTACTACAAACTATCGTTTTGATTATGGAAAACTGTTCCAAGGGCAGTTTTCAACCTCAAATGATTTTATAAAACATTAATCCAAGAGTTTGAATTTTTACGATTTAAGTAAAGGATTTCTATAAGTTAAAAATGAAGTTTTGGGATTAATTTCCCTAAATTTTCCAAGTAAGGGAAATTAATTTTTCAAGTTAGAATATAGCAAGCGACTAGTTTACGAAAGGTAACCGGGAGGTATACCCGAGTTACTGGGCTTAGCCTCAAAGCCCAAGGTTGACCATAGTTGACCAAGGGTTGACCATTAGTTGATCAGATATCGACTTTAACCCAACAGTTAATTAAGGTTACCCAATGTAATCCTATAGGATACCAAGACATGTGTGGGGGGACATATAACTAGAATGTTGGAAAGGTTACCAACTTTTATAGGATTCTTATCCTACGTTCTTTTAATAGCAGGAAGGAACCTGCAATTGCAATCCGAGTTAAGATTGCTATATTTATAAAAGTGCTATATTTATAAAAGTGCTATGTTTATAAAGTACTATGTTATAAAAGTGCTATATTTATAAAAGTGCTATGTTTATAAAAGTGTTATGTTCACAAAAGTGCTATATTTACAAAAATGCCATGTTTTCAAAAAAGCCATGGTTCCAGAAGTGACGTGTTTTCAAGAAGGTCATATTATGACAAATGTTGATTATGATATGACATAGTGACATCATGAAATATGTTCACTAATGTTAAATCACATGGTAAAATAATCAAATAAGGTGTCGTACCAACCTCCCCTAATCAAGGAGGCTACAGTTTAGTATTACCTTCCGTGATCGAAATTCGTGATCGTGAAGGGTCCAGTTAGAATTCCCAGAACTGTTAGGGCTTTGCAAACCCTAGCTTTATCTGGAGGCTGCGCGCTTTTGGTACGAACACTACGGGCCCACAGTTAGGACAAGATAATAAAGATTGAGTCTATAATGAAACATAAGACATTCAATCAATCATAAATGGTTCATGCATGAGTTAGTGTTGTTTGCCATGTTCTCAAGATGCTTATAATGTTTTGTGAGATTATGTTTGAACTTGCTGGGCGAAAGCTCACCTTTATATTTCATACTGTAGGTAAGAAGCCTGCAATTTAATTGGTGGGCTATGCGGACGATGCGGCGGGTGAAGGGCGGTGTGGGATACCACTACGCATAAATTTTCCGCATTTGATTTTCAGTAGTATGTTAATATTTCAAAAATAAATTATGTTTTGTTATTTGTAAGTAGTTTAAAGACACAAAAAGTTACTATCAGTATAGTCCGTTATATAACAAGTTTTCTTTATAAGATAACTTATGTGTATATGTTTTAAAAAAAAAATTTATCTCAAATTTTCAAGTAAAGAACAAGTATGTATGGTGTCGACCTGGCTTGGGAAGTCGGGGCGTCACAGTTTGGTATCAGAGCGGTATCCTGCCAGCCTACTTCACTTCGCCTCACATCGCTCCGCAACGGTCCAAGTAAGTTATGTTGTTTTCTTACTATTAGAATTAGTTAAAATCTTATGGGTATAGCAAGTATCTTCCTTCAACGATCATGCTGGAAAATGTTGGACACGGGGATAACGTTGGGTGGTGCCTTAGCTTGGTGATGGCAATTAGGTGACATACGGAAATAATCGAAAGTTTTATATCTTTCCAACAGTTATAGTTATGTACTCCTGATGTGAAGGAGATATGAACAAGATCGTGATTAATTCAGATATGTTCGTATTATACTTTTATATGGAAAGAAGATTATGGTTCTATATAAAAGAAATGATTTTATTAATTTTATTAATAAAAGAAGCTAAGTATATTTTTTTATTTCCGTATAGAGCCATGCCACCTAAGCGTAGAAGAGCACCGATCCAAGAAGTTGATCTTGCGGCCCAGCTGAACGAACTAAGACAGATGATGTTAGCCCAACAGCAAGAGATAGGGGGGCTTAGAGCTCAGTTGGCTCAGCGGAATCAGGGACCTCCTGATGTCGAGGGTACCACCAGCACCTGTGAATCGGCCTGCTGCACCGGAAATTCCTGATGTTGACCCGGTGATCCCAGAGAACCCCATAGCTCCCGAAGTACCTGTTGCACCGGTAGCTGCTCCACCAGCACCCCGAGTTCGCACTCCGGAGGAACTATATGACAGTTTTCGACGCATGAAGGCACCAGAATTCGAGGGGTCTACAAACCCAATTGACGCCGACAACTGGTTGATTGACCTCCAGGTTATCCTGAACTTCCTTAGGCTCAGTGATCAAGAGAAGATCCTCTGTGCATCCTTCGTGCTGAAGAAAGATGCTCGCCTTTAGTGGGAAACAGTCCAGATCCGGTGGGATGTTACCCAAATGACTTGGGAGGACTTTGTGGACGAATTTAAAGAGAAATACTTCAACATTGAAGATATGGAAGCTCAACAGGACGAACTCAGTAATTTTCGCCAGGGAAATCTGTCGGTAGCTGAGGCGGTGCAAAAGTTTGAGCAGCTAGCACGTCTCTGTCCTCACATCTTCAGTTCCGAAAGGGACAAAGTGCGAAAGATGACGAAGATGTTCCGCGCAGATTTGGCAGTGGTGATCAACAGTGGACAATATCCACCAACCACCGTTGCAGATTGTGTCAGCCGAGTAGTTCGAGCTGAATACTGGGTAGGGCAGAACAGAGAACAACGGGCTAAGTTCTACCAGGAGAAGAGGGAAGAAAGGGCCCAATTTAAACAGAACCAAGTCAAGCAAGGCCAGACCTCACAACAAAAAGGTCAAGGAGGACCTTCGGGTCAAAACAACAACAGGCAATACGGCAGCAATCAGCAGAAAAGGAAGTGGAATGCAGGAAGACAGGGGAATCAACAGAATTTTCCCCAGAAGAAGAATACTCCTAATAGCAGTAGTTATCCCACTTGCCAGAAATGTGGGAAGAAACACCTGGGAGAGTGCCGTGCTGGAGATGGTCGCTGTTTTCTATGTGGCAAGGAAGGCCACTATGCTAAAAGCTGCAATCTCAATTCTCAGAGTCCGCAGAACCAACAGAGAGGACAGGGATCTCAACTTCACGCTGCACAGATGAAGCTCGAGGGACCTGCAATCTCTCAGGGCAGGCTGGAAGCTCCGGAACCTCAGGGACGCATCTACGCCTATACAAAAGAGGATGTTCAGGCTGGACCTTCCACCGTGGTGACAGGTCAGCTTCCTTTTGCCCAACAAGATGCTTACGTGTTAATTGATTCTGGAGCCACGCATTCATTCACATAACCTAGGTTCGCTAAGAAACTAGGTAGAGCTAGTGATAGAATTGGAAGAACATTTAGGACTGCATTACCCTCCGGGGAGATTTTGTTGTCTGATTATTGGATACGTCACGTTCCAATAATTATATGTGGTAGGGAAATGTATGTCAACTTGATCATCATTGACCTATACGACTACGATGTCATCTTGGGTATGGACTTCTTGGGGAAGTACAACGCCGTTATCGACTGTCCACGACGAACTGTCATGTTCAAGCCAATGGGAGGCGAGGAGTTTATTTTCAGAGGATCTACTCCAAAACAGCCGAAGATGTTTATTTCGGCGCTAAAGGCTAGAAAATTGTTGTCAGAAGGATGTATGGGATTTCTAGCCAACGCGGTGGATAAGACGCAAGAGACTGAGAGCAGACCGGAAGAAGTACCGATAGTCAAGGAGTTTATAGAAGTTTTTCCTGAAGAATTGCCAGGATTACCACCAGAACGAGAGATCTCTTTTGAGATTGAATTACTTCCTGGATCAGCACCAGTATCTAAGGCACCTTACAGGATGGCGCCTGCCGAACTTAAAGAACTGCAGATTCAGTTACAAGAGCTTCTGGATCGAGGATTCATTCGTCAAAGCTACTCGCCATGGGGAGCCCCAGTTCTGTTCGTTAAAAAGAAAGATGGCACTCTTAGGATGTGCATTGACTATCGGGAGTTAAACAAGATAACCATCAAGAACAAGTATCCGTTGCCTCGGATCGACGACTTGTTTGATCAGCTGAGAGGAGCTTCAATTTTTTCGAAGATTGACTTACGATCCGGATATCATCAGCTCCGAATTAGGGAAGGAGATGTCCCCAAGACGGCTTTTCGTACGCGATATGGACATTACGAGTTCCTCGTTATGCCATTCAGATTGACAAATGCTCCAGCAGCCTTTATGGACCTGATGAATCGAGTATTCAAAGATTACTTGGATAAGTTTGTTATCGTCTTTATAGATGATATCTTGATTTATTCTAGGTCAAAGAGGGAGCACGAGGAGCACCTAAGGATCACTCTGCAGATTTTGAAGCAAAACCAGCTCTACGCTAAATTCACTAAGTGTGAATTCTGGCTGGAAAAGGTCCATTTCTTAGGACATGTGGTCTCTAAGGACGGCATATCTGTGGATCCGGCTAAGATTGAAGCAGTAAGTGAATGGCCAGCTCCGAAAAACGTCACCGAAATACATAGTTTCCTCGGCCTGGCGGGCTACTACCGATGTTTTGTTGAAGGATTTGCCAAGATTGCAGCACCGCTCACCGCACTTACACGGAAAGGAAAGAAGTACGAATGGACTGCAAAATGTGAAGAGCACTTCCAAGAGCTGAAAAATAGGCTGACTCGCGCTCCGATCCTCACAATTCCGAATGTGGAGGAAGGAAACTTCGTAATATACAGCGATGCTTCCAAGATAGGATTGGGAGCCATTCTCATGCAGAATGGGAAGGTGATCGCTTATGCTTCACGACAGCTTAAGGATCATGAGAAGAACTATCCGACGCATGATTTGGAACTTGCGGTGGTAGTATTTGCGCTCAAAATCTGGAAACACTACCTTTATGGTATCAAGTGTGAAGTTTATACGGATCATCAGAGTTTGAAGTATATCTTCACACAAAAGGAGCTTAACATGAGGCAAAGGAGATGGCTCGAACTGGTGAAGGATTATGACATAGACATCCGTTACCATCCAGGGAAGGCTAACAAAGTAGCAGATGCCCTTAGTCGGAAGTCATCTTCCACGTTAATGTCCCTACAATCGTTGATCGAACCTCTTCAGAAGGAGCTAGTGGAAGCTGGAATAGAGCTTATCACGGAAAGTTTAGCTGCCCTAACCTTTCAACCTACCATTTTGGATGGCATGAAGGAGCGACAAGAAGAAGATGCCTCGCTGCTCAGAACAAAGAATGAGGTCTTGGAAGGAAAGGAGTCGGATTTCAACATATCTGATGAGGGCATACTCTATCAGAAAAATAGATTATGCATTCCTAACGAGGACGAATTGAAGAAGCAAATCATGAAGGAGGCTCATGAGACCCCATATTCCGTTCATCCTGGAGCCACAAAGATGTATCAAGACTTGAAGGAAAGCTTTTGGTGGCCTAAAATGAAGAATGATGTTGCAACTTTCGTCAGTAAATGCCTCACATGTCAAAGGGTCAAGGCAGAACATCAACGTCCAGGGGGAGAATTGCAGAAAATTTCCATTCCAGAATGGAAATGGGACCAAGTGACCATGGACTTTGTAGTTGGTCTACCCCGAACTCCCAGTGGCAACGACACTGTTTGGGTGATTGTTGATCGTTTGACAAAGTCTGCACACTTTATTGCCATCAAGCTTAGCTTTTCAGTAGAGCAGCTAGCGGAATTATACGTTGCGCAGATCGTTCGATACCACGGGATTCCGAAATCGATTATCTCGGATCGTGATGGACGATTCACTTCTAAATTTTGGAAGAGTGTACATCAAGCCATGGGTACAAAGCTCACTTTTAGTACGGCTTTTCACCCTCAAACGGATGGACAATCAGAGAGGACCATTAAGACCCTAGAAGACATGTTGCGAGCATGCGTGATGGATTTCAAAGGGACTTGGGATAAGAAGCTTCCTTTGATCGAGTTCTCGTACAACAACAGTTTTCAAGCTTCAATTGGAATGGCTCCTTATGAAGCCCTGTACGGGAGAAGATGTAGATCTCCAGTCCACTGGTATGAGACAAGAGAGAAGGAACTTGTGTCCACGGATTTTATTCGGAAAACCACTGAGGCCGTGAAACTCATACGCCGACGGATGGAAACTGCATTTAGTCGACAAAAGAGCTACGCCGACAAACGCAGAAGACCTCTAGAATTCCAAGTAGGAGACTTGGTTTTTCTCAAAGTTGCTCCATTCAAAGGAGTTATGAGATTCGGAAAGAAGGGGAAATTAAGTCCAAGATACATAGGGCCATTCGAAATACTGGAAAGAGTCGGTAATGTGGCCTATAAGTTAGCTTTGCCTCCAGAATTAGCATATGTACACAACGTATTTCATGTGTCGATGTTAAAGAAGTACATTTCGGATCCATCCCATGTATTGGACCACGAACCAATTGAGGTCCACGAGGATATGACATATGAAGAGAAGCCGGTTCAAATCTTGGCACGAGAAGAGAAGGTGCTAAGGAACGAGGTTATACCTTTAGTTAAGGTCCTATGGCGAAATCATGAGGTTGAGGAGGCAACATGGGAACGCGAGGAAGATATGAAGAAAAGCTACCCAGAATTGTTCTGATTTTTGAGGACGAAAATTCTTTAAGGAGGGTAGATTGTAATATCCAAAATTTTTACGAACTCATGATTTTCTTGTATATAAGAAATCTAAAGCTCGTATTATGTGTTTATGTGTAATTTTATGAAAATTATGAATATTAATACAAGATTCATGATTTTATCAGTATGAGGTTGAGTTCTCGGTAAATTAATTATGAGACTCCATAACAGGCCTTTTATGGAAAAAGGTATGACGGAATTTCATAAACTCATGTTGGTCAAAGTTTGATCAAAAAGTCAAAGTTGACCAGAATAGTCAGAGGTCGACTAGAGTAAGACGGTACTGTGTTATGATAAGCAGTATGGAAAAATATTACAAAAACCGTCTTCATGATAGAGATAGCATGATTAGGTTTTACAAACCACCTTAGAAAAATCAAGCACCCGAGTAGGAATTAGAGACGAAAAAGGGCTCAGGAAAATAAGAAAAATTTTGTACTATCCGTTTTCTTTTCAGCAAATAAATTTTAGTTAAATAAATACTGTGTTTGAGTGAACACAGTATTAGAAATATCTGTATTGGCTTAAAATGGATTTCTTGTTGGAAGAAATAGCCAAACAAGGCATAAGGTGAATGACATCACCTTATCCCTAATTTATGACATCATTAACTTAAGATAAGATAAGATTAGCTAGGAAAGTCAAGACTTGGCCACCAAGTTCTCCACTAGGGGGCGGCCACATGGGGGGTTTTTGTGCAATTTTTTGTGCAATTAGTTTTGCACCAAGGACTTAAGAGCAAAGGAGAATCAAATATTTGCAAAAAAGCCCAAAATTCCACCTATAAATAGGCTGCCATAGGGGGCGGTTTTGGCTTCAAAAAAATTCTGAAAAACAGCCAAACTCTTGCCATTTTATCCCTCAAAAATCCGGACTTCTAAGTGTGAGCAAGAACGGAAGAAAATTTTGCAAAACCGAGAGCAATCGGAGGGTAGGGTGGTCGGATTTCTAGTGAGAAACCAACAAAGTTTTGAAAAAATTTTGGGACCCATTTTGACCATTAGGGCCGGTTCTAGGAGCAGCCAAAGGGAAAGGAGAAAAATCCCAAAAGCCAAGCCAAAACTCTTGATTCAAATCAAGGTAATCTCTTTAGACTTTAAACTTCTCAATTTAAGTTGCAATTGAGAGATTTAAATGTATTTTCCAATGGTTTGTAAGAGCGTAAGCTCGATTTAAGTTTTTACCTAAGTTTGATTTAGGGTTGTGCTTGATTTAGATTAAGGGTGGTTTGATTTATGAGTTTAAATTATGAGCTTGCATGGTTGTATGCTTATGTTTGATTGATTTTGTTAAATTGCATGTTAGGGTATCGATAAGTTGTATGTCCCCAATTGAATTTAAGAATGATGGTTTGGAACATTAGAAAACCGCTGCATGTTTGTATTAGAGCTCCCGCGGTTGCTGGTTGAGCTAGGTTCCACGTCTAGGACGTAAAACGAACCCTAAACCGAAAACTGCCATTTTCGGGTAAACCTGACCAGTTTCGGGAAAAGTGAAATTTGAGGCCTTTAAAGGCCGAATTTGGAAAAAATTAAAACACGAAAGTTGTTCGAAACGATTTTTCCTAGAGGAAATCGTGGGCCGTTTCCCAAAATAAGGCTCCAATGGCCTCCGTTTACCCCAAAACCCGTGGCTGATTCCCAGACCCAGTTTTCACTCAATTTTTCGGGGTCAGCCAGTTTCAAACAAAAACTGGGACGAATCTAGGCCGAATTGGAATTTTTGCAACACACGAAATTTTTAGTATTTTTTGAGAGCTACAACTTTTATGAAGAAAAATTTTCCAGATTACGAACCGATTTTTAAATTAGAATCGTTTTTCGAAAGGTGCGCAGGGAATCCGAAAATTCCTGCACCCCTAGTTTTATAAATGTTTTTAGAAAACTGTTTTTCTACTACAAACTATCGTTTTGATTATGGAAAACTGTTCCAAGGGCAGTTTTCAACCTCAAATGATTTTATAAAACATTAATCCAAGAGTTTGAATTTTTACGATTTAAGTAAAGGATTTCTATAAGTTAAAAATGAAGTTTTGGGATTAATTTCCCTAAATTTTCCAAGTAAGGGAAATTAATTTTTCAAGTTAGAATATAGCAAGCGACTAGTTTACGAAAGGTAACCGGGAGGTATACCCGAGTTACTGGGCTTAGCCTCAAAGCCCAAGGTTGACCATAGTTGACCAAGGGTTGACCATTAGTTGATCAGATATCGACTTTAACCCAACAGTTAATTAAGGGTTACCCAATGTAATCCTATAGGATACCAAGACATGTGTGGGGGGACATATAACTAGAATGTTGGAAAGGTTACCAACTTTTATAGGATTCTTATCCTACGTTCTTTTAATAGCAGGAAGGAACCTGCAATTGCAATCCGAGTTAAGACATCAGAACCCGGAATCTAGCAGATCAGGCAAGTATCAAACCTCACCTACAGTATGAAAATAGTAAAGACTATTTTCAAGTATACTTGCTATGTTATGCCATGATGTGTGATGCAGTGCTATATTTATAAAGGTACTATGTTTATAAAAGTGCTATGTTTATAAAAGTGCTATGTTATAAAAGTGCTATATTTATAAAAGTGCTATGTTCACAAAAGTGCTACATTTATAAAAATGCCATGTTTTCAAAAAAGCCATGGTTCCAGAAGTGACGTGTTTTCAAGAAGGCCATATTATGGCAAATGTTGATTATGATATGACATAGTGACATCATGAAATATGTTCACTAATGTTAAATCACATGGTAAAATAATCAAATAAGGTGTCGTACCAACCTCCCCTAATCAAGGAGGCTACAGTTTAGTATTACCTTCCGTGATCGAAATTCGTGATCGTGAAGGGTACAGTTATAATTCCCAGAACTGTTAGGGCCTTGCAAACCCTAGCTTTATCTGGAGGCTGTGCGCTTTTGGTACGAACACTACGGGCCCACAGTTAGGACAAGATAATAAAGATTGAGTCTATAATGAAACATAAGACATTCAATCAATCATAAATGGTTCATGCATGAGTTAGTGTTGTTTGCCATGTTCTCAAGATGCTTATAATGTTTTGTGAGATTATGTTTGAACTTGCTGGGCGAAAGCTCACCTTTATATTTCATACTGTAGGTAAGAAGCCTGCAATTTAATTGGTGGGCTATGCGGACGATGCGGCGGGTGAAGGGCGGTGTGGGATACCACTACGCATAAATTTTCCGCATTTGATTTTCAGTAGTATGTTAATATTTCAAAAATAAATTATGTTTTGTTATTTGTAAGTAGTTTAAAGACACAAAAAGTTACTATCAGTATAGTCCGTTATATAACAAGCTTTTCTTTATAAGATAACTTATGTGTATATGTTTTAAAAAAAAAATGTATCTCAAATTTTCAAGTAAAGAACAAGTATGTATGGTGTCGACCTGACTTGGGAAGTCGGGGCGTCACAGCATAATTGGTTCATGCATTGTTCCATTATAAAATATTTTGCGGATTAAAATTTGTACTTGCTGAGTGAAAGCTCATGACTTACGTTTAAGTTGTAGGTAAGCAACCTATCGGTAATACTTGATACAAGACGGTGGGGCTTGGCACGACTAGTTGTTAAACTTGGGATGTAGACCGCTACGCATTTTGAATTATAATACTTGTATTTGTTATGTTGTATATATTGAAATAAGTTTGACACTCAAGTTCTTAAGTAAGAAAATGTACATATATATATATGTATATATGTAAATATATGATGAGTTAAATTTTCAGTTATCAAGTTATTAAAAAATATATATATATATACTCTATATTTCCGCCAAGTTATGTAATTATATAAGATAAGCATAGTAACGGCCTACGTTAGGCGGGTCGTTACAGAGTTGGCATCAGAACGGGTTTCCTGCCTTACAGTTTCACAGTCTGCCTATCAGCGCCATAGTCATTGTAAGTAAGAGTTAATTTTTATGCATGTATACTTATTATGTACATGTAATATGGCAGATTAGTTTACATGGATCCGAGGCGAATGGACGAGGATCATGATGCTGCTTTTGCGTTTTATGAGATGCAACCGCTGATCTTTGACGGGACCCGACGAACTGTATCGTTAGCAGGATGGCTCCATGATATGGATTCGATATTCCGAATATGTCATATAGAGGCGTATCTCCAAGTTCCGTTAGCCAGTCGATATCTAGCGGTTGAGGCCCTCTTATAGTGGATGCCCTTAGGAGAGCCGGTGATTCCAGGAGGATTATGAGCTGATTTCTGTACCCTGATTATTGCACGTTATGGGCCTTTACTAGATGAGGAGGCCAACATGCCGTATCATGACCCGGACATATATAACGATATGTATATGAGGCGCTACCTTAACTACGCCGCGGAGTGACAAGCCTACCCAAATGAGTCCATGGGCCATTACTACCAAATGTTTCAGGATGCGATGTTACTTTATATTCCCCATGACATAGGTAGCCCAGAGTTACAGGCATTATATCTTTTTAGGGACGGGTTACCTCTAGGAGTTAAGCAGTTTATCCCAGCTCCGATTATGGGAATATCATTGGAGGATATGATAGATGCTATTATGGAGGCAAAAATAATATCATACATGGTACAAGTAGCGGCCCAGGAGGACGACTATCTACTGGTGCCTATTGATGATGCTGGCATTCCTGAGCCACTATTTGAGGGACGTCCAGTTTTGCCAGAAGACCTTATCCCAGCCGTCTTACTACAGGAGATCCCGCCACAGGAGGCAGAGGCCAACACAAAGAACAACGAAGTGGACCCTGTCAATTTCTTGGCTGCTCCCGAGGACTAACTCGAGGATCCTCCAATAATCATCATCGCCAATGATGATGATGAAGAAGACGTTGAGGAAGAGGTTGAAAAAGAATGGGAAGAATTTGAGGGAATGAAGGAAGAGATAAAAGACGTCGAGGATGACCCGGAGGAGATCTTATTCGGTGACGATGATTGGGACGTGTTCTCCGATGTGACGACCGAGTAGATCGTTTAGACCTAAGTTTGACTTTTATTATTTTATTCTTTTTGACCTTAGGGATGTATATAGGATAATTATGATGGTAAAGTGGTAGACACTTCCATCTCATTTTTGACCATGTATGTATAGCAAGTATAGGGTGTATGAGATATGTACATAATAGTACCAAGATGATGTACTTTTGTATAATGTACGAAAGGACAAGTTTAAGCATGAAATGTACATAAGGAAGTTACGATGTTATGATTAAGTATCAGTTACGAAAGGTTTATGAAGGATCCATGATGAAGTCATGATACGATAAGATGAGATCACGATGGATCTCTAATATGATGTTTTAATGATATGATATGATGACGCTGTGCTATGATATGATAAGTTATGATAATATTATGACATGATGTTTTAAGATATGATGTGATAAGTTATGAATGAAAGAAAGGATATTAGAAGTATGATAATATCTTTTCTTAAGTAGGAAACTAGAAAATGGCACGACCACGAACTCGAGCTAATCAAAACCCGCAAGAGCCTGATCTTGCAAACATGGTAGCAACATTGCAACGTCAGTTAATGGAACAGCAACAAGAAACTGATCGGCTTCAGGAACAGATAGCCAGATTAAATCAGATACTCCAAGCTAATGTAGTTCCGCCTCAGGAAAACCCTGTACTTCCAGTAGTTCCTCAGGTACCGGAAGTTCACCCCGAGATTCCACGGAATACTGAAGTTCCGATAACACCCGTAGGGGTACAAGCAAACCCACCCTTGATTAGAGAGGATTTGTTGTATGAGCGCTTTAGGTGAATGAAGGCGCCTGAGTTCGAAGGACCTACGGACCCGATAGAGGCCGACAATTGGTTGATAGATATCCAAGTAATTTTGGATTTCATGGGATTAACAAAACATAAGAAGGTTCTGTGTGCTTCCTTTGCACTTAAGAAGGATGCACGACATTGGTGGATGACGGTGCAAATGTGCAGGAACGTGACAACCATGAGTTAGCAGGATTTTGTGACCGAGTTTAGGACAATGTATAACAACAGGAAAATCCTTGCAACTCAACAATATGAGTTCAACAATTTCAAACAAGGGTCAATGACAGTATTAGAAGCTGTCAAGAAGTTTGAACAGCTAGCCCGCTTATGTCTGGAACTGATACCAAATGAAACCGAGAAGGTAAGAATAATGATAAAGATGTTCCGAACAGATATTGCCAAGCAAGTCAGTGCTGGCAGTAGCCCTCCAACCTTGGTATCCGACTGTATTAGTCAGGCAATAAGAGCCCAGTATTGGATTAAAAAGGATAAGGAGGCAAGGGCTCAAATTTTTAAGGCTAAGAAGGAAGAAAAGGCCGTGGTAAAGCAGTCACAGCCTCGACAAAACCAGGAGTTGTATTTAAGGGGTCAGTCCGGTAATGCTGGCCAGAATCCTAGACATTTTGGGAAAAACAAGAGGAAAGAGAATGCTACGAGCCAGGGCCAACAGAGGAATTACCCTCAAAAGAAGATCAACCGAGGTAATAAGGGTAATAATAATAATGGTAATAATTATCCTGTGTGCGCCCAGTGTGGGAAGAAACATTTTAGGGTATGTAGATCAGGGACAAATACCTGCTACCTTTGTGGCAAAGAATGCCATTATACGAGGAATTATACCCTGAATAACCAGAATTCGAACCCCCCGTTTTCAAGCAGGAATTCAGGCAGTCAGTTGCATGCGGTCCAAGCAAAGATCGAAGGCCCGACCATAGCGCAGGGAAGACTAGAAGCTCCGGAGCCACAAGCCAGGATATATGCTTACACAAAAGGGGACGTGGAAGCTAGAACTTCTTCTGTGGTAACAGGTCAGATTTCTGTTGCCACTTATGATGTGATTGCTTTGTTTGATTTTGGGGCTACTCATTCCTTTGTGTCGAGGGAGTTTGCCCAGAAATTAGGAAGAGAAGTTGATAGTTTAGGGCAACCTTTTAGAATATCCCTTCCGTCGGCAGAAATTCTTCTGTCTGACCACTGGATACGAGGCGTTCCAATAGTCATCTGTGGCAGAGAATTGTATGTGGATCTTGTTGTGATCAAACTTCAAGATTATGATGTGATCCTAGGAATGGATTTCTTAGGAAAGTACAACGCTAAGATCGATTGTAGAAGGTGTTGTGTTATGTTTAGTCCACTTGGCGAAGAAGAATTCAACTTCTACGGCCAGTCTAGGAGCTCATCAACCCGGCTAGTCTCGGCAATGAAGGCTTAGAAAATGTTAGCTAATGGATGTTAAGGATACTTAGCTAACATGGTGGACAAAGATCAAGAGGTGGAACTAACACTGGAAGATGTCCCCATTATAAAGAAATACGTGGATGTCTTTCCGAAAGACTTACCCAGACTTCCGCCGGAGCGGGATATTTCTTTTGAGATAGAATTGCTGCCTGGAGTTGCACCGATATCGAAAGGACCTTACCGTATGGCACCAGCCGAACTTAGAGAACTTGAAGTATAGTTACAGGAACTGCTTGACAAGGGATTCATCCAGCAAAGTCACTCTCCGTGGGGAGCACCAATTCTATTCGTCAAGAAGAAGGATGGATCATTGCGAATGTGCATCGATTATTGTGAGCTGAACAAGATTACGATCAAGAACAAGTATCCCCTCTCGAGAATTGATGATCTTTTTGATCAACTCAGAGGAGCAGTAGTATTTTCGAAAGTCGACCTACGATCGGGATACCATCAGTTCAGGATTAAGGAGTCGGATATTTCTAAGACGCCTTTCCGAACACGGTATGGGCATTATGAGTTTCTTGTCATGCTGTTTGGATTGACAAATGCCCCAGCCGCCTTTATGGTTCTTATGAACTGAGTGTTCAAGGAGTACCTGGACAAGTTTGTTATCGTCTTCATTGACGATATTTTAATTTACTCAACGTCCAGGGAGGAGCATGAGTAACACCTTAGGTTGGTGTTGGAGACATTAAGAAGGAATCAACTTTATGCCAAGTTCATGAAGTGTGAATTTTGGTTAGAAAAAGTTCATTTCTTAGGCCATGTGGTGTCAAAAGAGGAAATTTTCGTCGATCCAACGAAACTAGAGGTGGTCAGCAAGTGGCCCGCACCAAGGAATGTTACAGAAATACAAAGTTTTCTTGGACTAGCTGGATACTATCGACGTTTTGTGGAAGACTTCTCCAAGATAGATGCTTCCCTTACTGCCCTTACTCAAAAAGGGAAGCAATTTGTATGGACGCAGAAGTGCGAAGAAAGTTTCCAAGAGCTTAAGAAAGACTCACTAGTACACCGATATTGATAATTCCCGATGTGAACGCAGGAAATTTTGTAATTTATAATGACGCCTTTAAAATCGGACTAGGTACTATCTTAATATAAAATGGGAAGGTAGTTGCCTATGACTCACGTCAGCTAAAGGATCACGAATGTAATTATCCAATGCACGATTTGGACTTGCGGCTGTAGTGTTCGCACTAAAAATCTAGAGACATTATTTGTATGGGAATAGATGCAAAATTTATACCGACCATCAAAGTCTCAAGTATATCTTCACCCAAAAGGAGCTCAATATGAGACAGCGTAGATGGCTGGAGCTCGTAAGGGATTACAATTGCGAGATCCTTTATCACCCTGGAAAGGCAAACAGGGTAGTGGATGCTCTAAGTAGGAAATCATCCAGCATGTTAATGTTTATTGGAATGTTGCCCAAGCCGCTTCAAAGGGAAATTGCTGATTTCAATATGCAGATGATAACTTGGAAGTTGTCTGTTTTGACTCTCTAGTCCAATCTCCTAGAATCCATCAAACTCCATCAAGGGAAGGACTCCCTTCTGCTTAAGGCGTAACTTTTTGGTGGAAAGAATAAAGAATTTAAGACCTCTACGGATGGGGTAATTTATTTCAAGGAAAGTATTTGTGTTCCTAACTATGAGTTCCTCAAGAAATAGATCATGTCAGAAGCTCATGAAACGCCATATTTGGTACGTCCTGGAGCTTCCAAGATGTACAAAGATCTTAAAGATAATTATTGGTGGCCAAAGATGAAGAATGAGATTGCCGATTTTGTGTCAAAATGCCTAACTTGTCAGTAAGTTATGGCTGAACACCGACAACCTGGCGAAGAACTCTAGAAAATTGAGCTTCCTGAATGGAAATGGGAGCAGACAATGAAGAATTTTGTAGTAGGGTTACCCGGGACTGCGAGTGGGAATGATATGATTTGGGTTATTGTTGACAGATTAACCAAATAAGCTCACTTTATTGCCATTAAGGCTACTTTTTCAATAGAAAGACTTGCTGAAATCTACTTATCTCAGATCGTTAGACTAGATGGAGTGCCAAAATCGATCATCTCAGATCATGATGGGCGTTTTACCTCTCAATTTTGGACAAGTGTTCACACTGCTATGGGGTCGAAATTAAAGTTTGGTACAACTTTTCACCCCAAACTGATGGTCAGTCGGAACGAACAATCCAAACATTCGAGGATATGTTAAGATCATGTGTTTTGGATTTCAAAGGAAGTTGGGATCAAAAGCTGCCTTTGATCAAATTCTCTTATAATAATAGTTATCACGCCTCAATTGGTATGGCTCCATTTGAAGCGTTGTATAGAAGGAAATGTCGATCTCCTATTAATTGGCAAGAAATTGGACAAAAGTAGCTTCAAACCACGAATTTTATACGGAAAACCTCATAAGATATCAAGTTGATTAAACAGAGACTCGACAGAGCTTTTAGTCGACAGAAAAGTTATGCCGGCAAGTGTCGAAGACCTTTAGAATTTCAAATTGTAGACTCTAATTTTATTAAGATTGCTCCTATGAAGGGAGTAATGAGGTTTGGAAAGAAAGGAAAACTCAGTCCCAGGTATATATGACCATTTGAGATCCTTGAAAGGATTTAAAAAGTAGCTTATAAGCTTGCCTTGCCGCCAGAATTGACTTCTGTGCATGATGTTTTTCATGTCTCGATGCTAAATAAGTATGTACCTGATACTTCTCATGTTCTAAGTCAGGAACCAGTCGAAGTCCAAACTGACTTAACATACGAAGAAAAGCCAGTTCGGATTCTAGATCGAGAATAAAAGGTCTTAAGGAATAAGACAATTCCTTTGGTTAAGGTACTATGGTGAAACCATGCTGTGGAAGAAGCCACTTGGGAATTAGAAGAAGAAATGAGGAAAAGCTATCCCGACTTGTTCTAATTTTCGGGGACGAAAATTTTTAAGGGGGGTAGATTGTAATAGCCACCCTTTTTGATGATTCATGATTTCCTTGTTGAGGAATATGAATGTTTATGTAAAATGTCTGATATGATTTTATCAGATTATATTTGAGTTCTTATGGCCTTATAAGACTCAATGATAGTTTGCTTAGCTAAGCATAAGACCTTTTGAGAAAAAAGGCAGAATAAGAATTTATGATTTTATTCCTGTCAATATTTGACCAGAATAATTTAATGCATGATTGTGACGGTACTGCAGTATAGCAAGCAGTATGAAAATTATACTGTGAAAAACCGTCATCACAGATGAAATAGTAAAAATAAGGTTCAAGACTACTCTAAAAAAATCAAGCATATTATTTAGGACAATAAGGGCTAAGTAACTTTAAGTCATAAAAAAAATCTATATGCAGTCCAATAATATGCAGATGAATTCTGAACTGCAGTCCAGTATGACAGTACTGTTATTAGTTGAAAGTAGTATTTGTAACATTTACATTAGTATGAAAATAAACTGCATGTTAAGAGAATGGCCAAATAGAGCCTTAATGGGAGGACACCTCATCATGGATAAATATATGAATTTTTGGAATTTTGGAAAATTAAGAAAGAATTATGGAAAGATTACTTGGGCTCCAAGGAACCTTGATGGCTGGCCACCTCAAGGGATTTATTGGCAAATATTTTATTTTTGGGGTTAGATATGCAATTTTAGTAATAAAAATAATTCTATAAAAGAAATTATTTTTCACCTATAAATAGGTGAGGTAGGTCAAGATTGTGACCATTTAGTGAAGTCCTAACTTTCTGTATCACTCTCAAGTCTCTCTCTCTCCCTCCCCTAAAAACCGAAACCAAAAGAAAAAAAAAAAAAAAAAAGTGAGGATCGAGTTTTGTAAAGAGTGAAGCATGGAGGGAAATTTTTGGATCCAAAGTCTAGATCCAACTTCAAGGTGTTAAGGTAATCCTCCTAAACCCCCTAAGCCTCTCAATTGAGTTTTGATTCAAAGATTTATATGTATTTCATGTTAGGTTTGTAAGAGCATAAGTTTACCCCTTTACTTTCATGCAATAGGTTTAAAATGTCTAATATGTGCTTGATTAGGGTTTATTGGTCTTGATTTATGGTTTGACGTATGTTTTTGATGATATATTTAAGATAAATTATGGTATGAATGTATACCAAGTAAGTGTTTGTTATATGTCCCCCACATGCTTAAGAAGAAGCATGGTATGTATGAATGATATAGATGAGGTTGTATGATGAATTAAGAATGAACAAACAATCTAAAACCCTAAATTTGCAACAGATTACCATACGGGTTGTATGGATGAGAAACAAATGTATGTTGATGGAAACCCTACATAATATGCTACATGTTTGATATAGGCTCACGGTTGTGACCGTTTGAGGTAAGGTGTGTGTAATAACTCGAAATTTTGATGACTTGTGATTTCCTTAGATACAAGGAGAATCTAAGTCTGAATCATGTATGTAGATATGAAGCTCATGATCTGAGTTGAATATCAATATATGTTTGAGTTCTCTTTTAATTAGCTACAAGACTCAATAGTAGTTTGCTTCGCCAAGCATGAGGCCTTTTGAGGAAAAAGACAGAATATAAATTTATGATTTTTAATCTGCTCAAAGTTTGACCCGGTTGACCTAAGGTTTGACTGAGATGGTACTGCAGTATAATAAACAGTATGGAAATTATACTATAGAAAACTATCATTACAAACAAATAAGCAAGAATAAGCTATGGGACCACAATAGAAAAATCAAGCACATTATATAATGTTGGGATCTAAATGTGCCCTAAGGATAGAAAATCAATATTAGGGATTTTCTGTAA
>VYVB01000732.1:0-64572 GCA_009761775.1 Ficus carica | reverse complement strand
AATACTAGTTAGAAATCACATGTTTGACAGATATTAAATTATATATTAAAATTATGGAATATTTATTTTGTAAACATAAGTTTTTAATCGTATAATGTTTTTGATATATATTAGGTTATCAAAAAAATGTAAATACATATTTAAAATAAAATAATATATATTTATATGGACAAATTTGATTAATAAAGTAAATCTATTAAAACTATTTTTATGTAATAAAATTAAGAGGATAGAAAAACGATAAATTTAGAAAAGTGGAAAAGAGGGAGAGAGAGATAAAGAATAGTGAAAAATAACAAATCAAGGAAAAAAAATCATCTTAAAAAGATTAAATAACTTAATCAAAATTTTAAATTATTTAATATAATTTTTAATGTGTGTCTATATATATATATATATATATCTATAATTGTACTATAAATGGGAGTTATCTTTTTTACTGTTTAAAAAAATGGCCAAGTTATTTTGTCTTCTTCTGTTTCTTTTTTTTCTTTTCTCTTTCTTTTGGCTTTTGCTTTTCCATGTTGCCGTAGACGTCACCAAGGTGGTTTCCTTTGTACTTTTCTTTGTGTTTTTGCTTAGAGTTTGTTTGATGAATGAGTTTGAGTTGAAAAAGTATAATTTGAAATGAAAATTTATTGACTTTTCAGAAAAAAAAAAATTTTAAAAAAAGACAAATTTTTTCAAAAAAAGATAAAAACTTAGATGAAAAAATACAGTTTAAATTCATTTACCAAACGAAATCTAACTCTCTAAAATTATAAAATTATATGTATAATTAAATAAAAAATATATGTTTTCTATTTTTATTAATCACTTGTCTTTTCTTATTTACATCTATTTTTCACACATTCTGTTTTTTTTTTTTTCACATTCTTATTTACATGTTGTTGAAACACACTTTTTTAAAATATGACATTACTATATTTATACTTAGAATTCTAAATAGTATTTTTAAATGCAACGTTTATAAAAACTTCTTTTGTTTTTTTTGCACTTGATTGCTCCATTAATATACTTTGCTCATCTAAAACTATACAATAATCACCCAAAGTGCATGTTATGATTTTAAAAAAAATATATATTTGAAGATGATGTCGAACTCTACAGCTTAATATGGAGTAACTGTGGAATTACCGTTAAATTCTTGCCTACAACCACTATTATGATTGAATTAGAAACATGTTTTTTTCCCTTTGAATTGAAACATGTATCTTGGTATATCTACCATTTTTATTGGTAACAATTTTAATTTAAATTTTTTTCTTAAATATGCCCCTACTTAATAACTTTTTATTGCAGTTTTAAACCTTTTTAAAATCTAAAATCTATAATATAATATATATATATATATATAATGTAATATATAAATTAAAAAAGTGAGTTCTCTACAAATACTAATAAAAAATTTTGGTTAAGTTATTTTGAATTTTTGTGATGGTGTCTTTTTTTCCCCCCCTTGATTTCTCTCTTTTTTTTTCCTCTTTAATATTGTTTTTTTTTTTTCTAAATTTATCTTCTTGTTTTTTTTTTTAATTTATATTTCCGACAAACACTATTAAAAGTTCGGGTTAAATTATTTTGTTTTTCGCGACTTTGGTTTTTTTTATTTATTATTTTTTTTTATGAACTTTTCTTGTTCTCCTCCTCCCCCAAAAAAAAAAATAAATAAATAAACTGCTTTCTAAATTTGCCTTTTTATTCTCTTTTTTTTTTTTCTTTTAATTTTCATAAATCTGTATCTATAATCTATAATTATAGTAAAAATGTGAAGTTCTTTAAAAGTATTATTCAAAAACTAGGTTAAGTTATTTTATATGATGTCTTTTTTTTTTCAACTTTTTCTTGATTTTTTTCCTCTAATAACTTTTTTAAAGTCTCTTTTTATTTTTTATTTTTATCATACAATATCATTAAAATTTTTGACATTTATATTTATAAAATAGATATTGAACGATTTAGTACGTGACGAGTTTAATACCCGTACGTTGTACGTGAATGAAGAAAAAAATAAATAAAAAAACTGAATATTATATGATAAAAACAGTTGGTTAAGATAAATATTATATTATAATCAATATAATTCTTCTCAAGATCTCTTCCAACAATGAAGATGCAAAATCAAAATGACAATAGTACTAACAATAATAAAAATGAAAACAAAAGCAAAAAAGAAAAAAATCTTCTGTAGTTATACTCATTTAAAGAAAAAAAATTAAACCAAAATAAAGCAGAAAACAAAAAAAAAAAAAGAACAAAAATCTTTAAACTCAAAAGAATCGGAAAAAACTAACCTTAACAAAAACATTATAATAAAATAAAATATATAACTAATTTTCTTCTTTTTTTACTGTTTAAAAAAAATAATTTTTTTAATTAGGTTATATACATGTAAAAACTAAAAAAAATGATTTCTAAAATATAAAACAAAACAAACAAAAAAGAAAAAAATTGCATGGAGAATCCTTAAAAAAAAAGGTCTTTAAAAATAAAACAAAAAAAAAAAAAAAAGAAACACAAAAAAAAAAATCGAAATAAAATAAAAAATTTGAAGTAAAAATTGTTTAAAAATCGAAAAAAAGGCAAAGTGAGCAAAAACACAATACAACAATATCAGAATCTAATGTCTAAAATTTAACGTAAAAAAAAGGCAAAATATGTGAGGACAAAACCGTCATTCCACTGTAAATAAGCCAAAATCAGTACATAGGATATGGGTAAAATCGGCAGTTTAATGTAGAAAAAACAGATACTGTGCATTACTGTAGAAAAAAGAACCGTATAGCAAAGCAACAAAAATTAAAAAAAACAAAAATCATTGTTTATTAAACAGTAAATATAACATTTTTTTACTATAGAAAAGCAACAAAAAATTAAATAAAAAAAACAACAACTGTAGCAAAACACAAAAATTTAAAATAAAAAAACTATTTACTGAGTAATAAAGCAAAACAATAAAAGTTAAAAAAAAAAAAAAAAAAAAAAAAACAACAGTCAGCAAAAGTAAAAATAAAATAAAATACAATAACAACAACAACAACAAAAGTAAAAAAAAGGAAAAAAAAAAAAAAAACACCACAGCAAACGTTACAAAAAAAAGTAAAAAAAAAAAAAAAAAAACAACAACAATAGCAAAAGTAAAAAAGAAAAAAAAAAAAAAAAAGTTCATTAAACAATATTTTAAACTGTTATTGAACAGTGAATACACACAGTCGAGAACAGTGCAGAGCAACCTAAGAGGGTAAAATGGGCATTTCACTGTGCGGGTCCAAAAAAAGAAGAAAATAAAAGGACAAAACCGTAATTTCACTGTACGGATTCTTTGGCTAAGCCAGCGTAAGGGGAAAAAAAAAAGAAAAAAATATTGTTTGTTACTGTTTAAAGAACAGTAAAAATCAGGTTTTTTTTTGTATTATAGTAATTTAAATACTTGATTTTAACTGTTATATATATAAAGAAATGGATTTCTTTTATACGCACGTCCATTTTAAGATCTCTCTGTCGTTCTCCTTCTCCATCTCAAACGAAGATAGTGCAGATTTTTACCTCTGAAGTTATCACTTGACAGGTATGATTTTAACCTACAGATCTTTATTGTAACTTTGATATAAACCCAAAATTCAAACTCTCTATTTTGAAGAGTTTTCTTGTCGTTTATGCTAGAGTCTGGATTTTAACGCACGCCAATGTTTGATTAAGTTACTCTGAGCCTCAATTTAGTTTATGAAGGTCATTTATTTCTTTTTATTTTATGATAGTGAAAGATCTTTACTGTCGTTGGGTTTCCATATTCACCAAACCGAATTTGGCCCTTTTTTGTTTTTTGGGAAACTGGTTTTTCCTTTGTTTAATTCTTAGCCCGTTAAATTAGCTAACTCTGGTTTTCTTTCTTTCTTTCTTTCTTTCTTTTTTTTTTTCAATGCTTGTTTGTCTGTAATTTTTTGCGTTTATTGTGTTATCTGGTTGATGAAGAAAGGTTATTCAATATGCAGTTTGAACTTGCTTAACATTCTGGGACGACGTTTTAAGTACTGTATTGCTTAGTGAGTGATAAAAAACTGTTGGAGTAGTTTCAGACACTCTAACGACCAGTTTATGTGCAATCTGATTCTTCACTAACTATGACTAAACCCAGAAAACTTTGTTTATCAGAACCTAAAATGAGATCATGGAAGAAGCAAAAATAAGAATAAGACGACCGGATTACATGGTCCGGCTTTTGTGCCTACATTCACATATCAAACCAGCAATGAATCTTCATTCCCTTGAAGGAATTAAACCACCCTCAAGCTCTTTTGTATTTCAAGAACTCAGAAAAAGGAATCATAAATTGAGTCTCTCTATTTCTACTTAACATCTGCATATCTGGCCTATTTAATGACCTTTCTCCATTGTTGATTGGCTCCCAAGAACAACAGGGTAAATCGAGGAATCTGTAACTGAACGATATTTTGTTTTTAAAACTTTGCCTCTAGAGTTGAAAGAACTAGTTTTTAAGTAACATGTCACTGGTTTTCAGTTTCAGAAAAAAAGCACAATCAGGCTTGAGAAAATGCTGCCACCGCGAATGAAGCAGGCCATCACGGATAACCCAAAGAAGCTGGCCAATTTGATTGACCTTGTAAATCTGCCCACGCCGTTGAGAGATTTTATGGGCCAGTCTCAGACTTCTCGTCTTGGGTGTTTCATGCGTGTCTGGTCATATCAAGGAGAACAAACTTCAGGTTATACTACTCTCTTCTTTATTTTTATCTTTTCTTGTGAGCAACCTTTATGGCGTTGCTTCAATCCTGGAAATAAAGAAATGTTCTTGTACTTGGTTTTTCATTTTTTCTTCCGTGTTCTAGCGCATCTTATTTTTATTCTTGAGTCTCTTCTGATTTCTTGGATTTTTTGATATTACCATCAATGTGATGTATTGTTTTTGCAGCCATATAGCAAAGTTTTTCACACAGCACAAACTATTTTGTATGATGTAACTAGAAACTGACTGATCTTTGTGATCTGGAATATGGAAATATGGTTCGTACTAAGATGATCGAGTGTTTTGGGTTCAAACAGAAGATGGGATCTTATCTAATGAATGCTAAATGCATTTGCAAGTGTCACAAGTGCACGATTTGGACCGTTGGTTTTTGTGGGTCCCACTAGATTCCACATGAATGAACGGCCCAAATCAGGCACTTGCGACACTTAGTGATGCATTTAGCATTTCTCTATTGTTGGTCTTCTGTTAAAAACGTTGACTAGCTCTTTTTACATGGCATCTGCGAATTAGTATGTGCACAGGTTTTTGTAGTGGAGTCTCTATTTAGATTATCCAGACTAGTATCTTACCATCCTCTGCATCTTACTTTATTATGTTCCTAGTGCATTGGAATCTCAATTTTTCCTTACATCCAATTGAGTGTTTTTTCCACCTCTTGTTAGGATCTAAACAACAAGAATGTGATCAACTGTGACGAAAAGTTGAGGAGTATTTTGCTGGGCAAGCCTCAAGTTGAGTTAGCTGAACTACCAGCATTGATTAAGCTTCATTTCCCCAAGAAACCAAACTAAATTGCCACATGCCTTTTACCCCCTCAAGGCAAACTTTTCAGCAAAGGGCATCTTCAGATTAAATTATTTCTTTTGCTGAATGGTTAATCAGATGACTAGTATTTGCTCTGTTTCTATCACTATTTTAATTTCGAAATGAATGTATCATTGTATAAAATCAAATAGTTCATCGGCTCCATGTAGAGCCAACTTTGTATGAGAGCAGACGTGAAGCCCCGCCTATGTGGTCTCCACCACATGGGAGATGCGGAGTTGGCTCCTTAGAGACCCGTGTGTGTGTGTGTGGTCCCAAGATTGTCAATAGTTTCAGCTTGTAAGAGTATGACTAAAACCATCTAAAAGCTCAGCCTTATCAGTGGTGTTTAAAGAGTTTAGCTTGTACTAAACTACAAAATCCTGTATCTTGTGAGTACTAAATACAAGTCATAAATGAAGACGAATCACATGCCATTCATTAAACACACAATTTTTGTTAAGTTACAAAGTATAGATTGGCATTTGGGGTCATGAGATACTCCATTGTAGATATTCTAGCATTTCTACACGGTTTTTTTTTTTTTTTTTAACTAAAAAAAGGGGATTATTGGTGTTATTCTAACCATCCTTATACTATCTCGAGAAATTTTGAGACCCACCAACGGAACAGAAAGTGCCAGATCCAATTTTGCTTGAATGATGAGCTTAGTTTCATGCAAACTACTATAAGTTGAACACTGAATAACATATTGACCAGACAAGACCTTTTATTCTGAGGTTTTTGAGTATTAAAGTTGGGAGCATCCTAGAGTAGAATAGTGAGTATCCTTATCACCGCACCAATTTGTTGGTGATTACAACTTTAAATTTATTATTGAGTGGTTTTGGCGAGTTTCTAATTCCACATTAATTTAAAATACAGGTATATATGAGTTCAATGAAAAAAATTATTAATGGATCAAAATATGGAGAAATTTTAAAAGAAACATAAATATTCGGTAACATTGTGAATGCCATCTTAAAATAAGTAGCACGATTAGCCTTTTAACTTGGTACAAAAATAAAATGTGGAACTCACCCAACATAATTAAAATTTGAATAAATGGTGGTTCCCCCTCCCTTACACCACGCTCTTAATTGGTCGCTAGATTGTCTTTCTTTTAGATGGTATGGGAAATTAGAAGACAAGGTCATATGATAAGGAAAGGAAGAAAAAAGGAAATATGAAAAATTAAAAATTAAATAAATGAAAAAAAAAGATGGTGGGGATCAACTAGCGTTGAAATTAAGAAAAAAAAAAGAAAAAAAAAAAAAAAAAAGAAAAAGAAAGCAAGAACTGTGAAAAAAATAAAATGAAATACACCCACACACACACACCTATTTACCAATTATCCACACGAGTGAAGAAAGTAGTAGGGCCAATCCAGTGAATTATGACCGTTACCCTAAACATTGGGCAATTATAATGCCTCACTAATCATCGTACAATTCTTTACACATCCTCTACACATCACACGTGTCACTTTGAATTTATTTTACTTGTAGATTCTCAAAAGTTTGTTTACTTTAAACACGTGGCACCCGTTTAAAACCTATACCAAATACTTATCCTGATTCGCATCTCATAGGATTCCTCCTCTGCCCCTTGCTGTAGAAATTTTAAAATGATCCAACAACTTTCTAGCCGTTGAAACCAAAGTTTGGACAACTCTCTCCTTTCCCTCTCTGAAAAAGCTTCATCTTCAGCTGGGAAAAAAGGGAATTTCCATATCAGAATATCTGTTGCCCAGTTCAAAAAATTTCCCGAGAAAATGAAGGGGATGAAAGGAAAGTTGCTGAAGAAAATGAAGTCAATCGGAACAGTTGGGTATTTGAAGCTTCAAGATCGAGTTCTTCAGGTGAGTGCCTCAGATGGATATTATCCAGATTCTTGTCCCAAGAAATTTGATTTTCAAGTTGAAAACAATTTGTTGAGCTGTGAAGAAACAGAGCAGAAGAAGAGAATCAACCAGAGTTGTTTAACAGAGCAAGAACCCGAAGAAATCGATGTGGCTGAACTGATGAAGGATCTTGAAGAAAACGAAGATATGGAATTAGATGAAGACGCAGATGACAAAGAAAATATCGGTCCGCCAATGTCGTCGAAATGTTCGGGTTGTTTGACATTGAAGCAGCCTAATCAGGAGATTTCGTTGAGAAGAATTTCAGAAGCTTCGGAGTTGTCGGCAATGGAGACTGAAAATCGCAGACTAGCCCCTTTGTCAGAGATAGACGTCTTGTCTTTTCGGCGGCCGGATTTGAACTCCTACAGCCTATTTGATCCGAACCTGCTCGCAGCGTTTAAGCAGGCGGTGATGGAGCATATGAGAAGGAGTGAAGCAGAGAGGCAAATCAGAATTGAAATGAGGAATACGAAATCAGTGAAGAAGAAGAGGAAGAACAAGAACAAGAACGGCCATCCAAAGCACCTCGGGTGGAAATCGAACAAGAAGAAGACCCACTGTCAAAATTCGATGAGAAGTGTCCGCCGGGGGGAGAAGACTCCGTAATTCTCTACACGACGTCGCTGCGAGGGATTCGCAAGACGTTCGAGGGGTGCAGCAGCGCCCGCTTTCTTCTCGAGAGCTTCCGTGTACTGTATTTCGAGAGGGACGTGTCAATGCACTCGGAATTCAGGGAAGAGTTGAGGAGGATTCTTGATGTTAAAGATGTTCCGCCGAAGCTTTTCATAAGAGGGAGATACATTGGCGGGGCGGAGGAGGTTTTGGGGCTGCATGAGCAAGGAAGCTTAGGCCGCTCTTCGAAACCGTCCCGATTGATAGGTCTAATGGACCATGTGACGGGTGTGGAGGAATAAGGTTTGTGCTCTGTTTCAGCTGCAATGGCAGCCACAAGGTCGTTGCTGAAGATGGGCAGTGCAATAATTGTTCTAACTGTAATGAGAATGGGTTAATTATATGTCCCATTTGCTGTTGAACTACTTCGTTTATTCCTCCATTTCCATGT
This sequence comes from Ficus carica, assembly GCA_009761775.1. Taxonomy (NCBI): domain Eukaryota; kingdom Viridiplantae; phylum Streptophyta; class Magnoliopsida; order Rosales; family Moraceae; genus Ficus; species Ficus carica. Next base: position 56,031 of record VYVB01000732.1, on the reverse strand, counting down.
CTATCCCAAATTTTTTTTTTTTTTTTAATATTTCTTTTCGGTTCTTTTTTGTAATCAATCTTCTTTATTCTTTTTGGTGCTATATGTAACATGTATACTGGTTTTGTGGGTTGATATCCTAATATGCAAATTTCAAAGTGAGCAAATAAATTGAAGATTCTTTTAAGTTGTTACAACTTGCAAAGTGTTCTATACAATATTTAGCCCCTTTCTTCCCCTCCAAAATATGTTGATCAGCATCATTCATTAGTCTACAGAACGTTTGGATTTAAAAATTACTCAACTAATTATAGAAAAAAGTTGTTTACGAAAGATCGGTCCTGTATTGTACATCGGTCCTGTATTGTAACATGTAGAATTCAAATGTATAGTATGATACTTATTCTATATAAGAATTGCTTTAAAAAGTTGTTACACTAGTCTACTTATTTTCGTTACACCTTTCACTTTTACATGTTTTACATAGGATCCATCTTTGCGAAAACCAATTTATAAACAAGAAGCACCATGACTAAACAATAAACGATGATAAATTCTAGTGAAGGGTTACAGAACTCCAACATACTTAACATGGAAGTATCATGAAAAATCAATCTTGAAAGGAAAAGAATCAAATCAAATAACATCATCTTCGAAACAAAGCAAAACACCAAGAAAAGAACTACGAATATTATAATATTACACTCCCAATCAGGTCCTTATCAGCTTGAGTCTTTTGTAGCTCAAACATTTTTGAAAATCCCATCAAATGACCAAGTGAGCCAAGCACTGCTCTACACTGCAGAGAAAACATATAGCATTAACAGGGTGCAAAAAGGGAGCTTGATTATTCTAATCTACATGGTAAATTGAAAGGACAGATCAAATATTCGCCAGTCGAGTACAATATCAACAATTAGTCCTAACGTATGTTTAACATTTAGGGAAAGATAAAGTTATATTCGGATACGTATATGCAGTGGCGAAGCCACTCCTGTCTCAAGGGTTAATGTAACGACTAATTGATTCTAATATAATATTTTTAATTGATACATGTCATTTGCACCAATAGTTCTAAATTACCATGTTACACAGATTTTTACTAAAAAGTGACAAGTCCAGCTACCAAACTTGAGACATTTCCTATATATATATATATATATACATACTATTTTTTCTTACCCCTCCTAAAATTGTCCAATAAAATATCTATTCATCCTTAAAATTTTGATAAAGACCCTAAATCTTGACATTTAAGAATACTTATATTTCAGACTCAAAATGTCAAATAAACCAAAAAACCAACCACATTATTATATAATCTCATATTGTGGACTAAAAACTTCAAAAAGTGCATAAAAATGAAATACAAGCTTGGTTCAATCGGAATAAAAAAATAGAGTCAGACAGATATAAATAGATTGAAAAAAAAAATTTTAAATAGAGAGATAAATATTTTCTTTTTTTAAAAAAAAAAAGAAAGATGCAATGCTATGTAATGTTCAAAGTTTTAGTTTAATTCTTACCCCATCGGAAGAAATTTCTGGCTTTGTCAATGCGTACGTAGACGAACATCACACGAGGAGAAAGAAACAAAATTAGGACAAAATTAAGAGGACTGAAAAACAATGCTGGATTTATCAGCAGGAGTTCACATAGCTATATCTGCCTCAAAAACCTTGTTTCCACTTTCTGTTGAAAACTGATGAAAAAGAACACGAAAAACTTACCCAATGACAACGATATAATCAGAGGAAAGCATTCCTGCGATTCTGGCGGTACATAGCATTCCTGCAACTCCAACGACATAATCAGAGGAAAGCATTCCTGCGATTCTGGCGGTACATAGCATTCCTGCAACTCCAACGACATAATCAGAGGAAAGCATTCCTGCGATTCTGGTTGGACATAGCATTCAAATGTTCAAAAAACCTCCCCTGATCAGAGATTTTAAATAACAGACCGATCAGTTCATAATTCGTTTCAAATATATTATTCTAACATACTATAAAACGTTAAATCAAATATTAGAAGGAACTGAGAAATATATTAGCATTGAAAATCGGCCAAGAGATTTTTCTGTGACTTAAAAAGAAGGAAGAATGAAACAGAATAGATGAAGCCAAATATGTAAAGAGTGTGTGTGTGTGTGTGTATGAAAACCAAAAAAAAAAAAAAAAAAAAAAAAAAAAACAAACAGACAAACAACAGGAAAAACAGTTGTTTCCCTGTGTATTTATGTTAAAGTCGTTGATTAGCAAAAAATGAATTGAATCAATTACTTCAACACTTGGCGAATAATAAAACACGTACCAAAGGATTTTGCAGAGTATTTAGAACTACAAGTGAAGGCACATGTTCGACTTTGTAGAAATTTTTTCCTCCTTCCTTCAACCCCCTTACTTGTGCCTCTCCCATTTCATCCAGCACAATTTCCTTGAGAGTTGTTATGTATCTCAGTCCATCTGGAAATGTGTTTAAAAAGAGAACACAACTAAAAGACAAATAGCAGAGACAAGGCAAGGCTCCTTCCTCCATTCTCCATACTTCTAGAGAAAAATTCTCACCGAAGTGAAGAGATTCAAGCCGGGGAAAACTTTGTTTCAAGCAAACTATTTCTTGGACTGAGAAGGCATGATCGCCAAGGCAAAGGATTCTTAAGTTAGGTAACTTTCCCAGTGTAGGCATCGGGTCATTCTTAAGACCTGTTCTCTTAAGCGTTAGCTTTAACAGGTTTGATGAAAATTGGTTGTGTTCTTGTAATTTTGTAATAGCCCCAGACACTTTTAGGCGGTAAATTTGTGGACAGCCCAATATAATCGGAGTAATGTCTCTTTTCCTGGCCTTCCTAATATGCACTCTGAGAAACCCGAGATGGCTAAATGTAACACCCGCTTGCCAGTCATCATCGAAATGAACTTTTAACTTTGTAAGGCGTGTTAGTTGTGCCAAATCATTGAAACCGAGGTACGAAGTAGAAATGTTCACTACCTTCTGCAGACTACTAGCATTCTCCAACATGAGTTTCTCATCACCAAAGAAGTTTGTATGATGAAATGGTAAATATAGGTATCTCAACTGTTCCAACCTCCACTCCGATATGTTTTTCAGCAGATCATCTCCCCGAAATAGTTTAAGTTCTAAGGTCTGCAAGCATGCCAAATTTATAATGGATGATGGCAATGGTTTCATCTGATCTCCCTGTAAACTTAAGAACCGCAACTGAATTAGCTTTCCAATTTCTTTGGGTAGCTGAAACTCTGAATCAACATTTCCCAACTTCAAAACCTTCAGCAAATAAAAGTAATTGAACCATGGTTTCAATGGTATCGACCCCAAAGATCGACCAGAGCATAGAAAAGATCTAAGGCAGCCATCTTTGACGATGCGTATCAGATTATGATCACCAATAGAACCACTGTGCGAAGAGATCATGGCAAGTCTACGAACCTTAGTTGATGCCAAAGTATCCGTTGCCTCTTGTTGGTTTGAAAGATCGACAATTCGTAAAAAGTTTTCCTCATGAACTTTTGACAAGCAAAAATCTCTCATAAGATCGTGAACCCGACATGTTCTAATCCTTTTATGGATTGAATCCAACGCTCCTCTTTGGACCATGCACCTTTGAACCAACTCATAGAAGTAGTCATACCCCATGTCCTCGGATGAAATGAAGCCTTCCGCCATCCACATTTGACACAATTCGTCTACCCGGATCTCGGAATCCTCTAGAAAACTAGCCAAGTACAAAAAACAAGGCTTCAAGAAGTACGGCAACTCATCATAACTCAAGCCCAACACCCATGAGACACCTGAGTATTTCGAGTCTTGCAGCTCTTTTCCTTTTCCTTCCCTGATGTGCTTCTTGACATTCTTACCAACCATCTCCCACTCAAGAACTGTTTCCTTTCTGTATAGAAGCCCCCCGAGTACAACGATGGCTAATGGCAAACCACCACAATGTCTGATCATCTGTCGCCCTAATTGTTCCTTTATTTTGCCATCTTCATAATCTGCAAAACACCAAAACAAAGATGGAATGAATGGAAATGTATTTTTAAAATATTAGTGATGATATATAAGTATATCTGTCCATTTCCTTTTTAATAGACATCACAGAATTTTTCTTTGAATGCAATAGTTTATTCAAGTTCAATAATTTTTTTACTTGGTATGATAAAATAGTGATGTTGCAAAACAGAAGCATTTATATACATTCAGGATCAATTACAAAAATATATTCTATTTAGAAACTAAAGATCAATGTAAAACTGATCACTTAGAGAGATATTTTGATTGAGTGAGGACTTGCAAAAATTCCTATGTAAAGACTTCAAAGAAGAGGCAAAAGAAAGATTAAGAAAGATTTGAGATTAGGAACCGCTTTGATCATAGGTTCAAACCCACAATTCAAAGTTTAAAAAGTGAATTTAAAATGAGTGCAAAGTGTGCAGGAGCTAAAAGAGCTAACAAAGAATTAAAAATTTTGAGGTTAAAAATTTCAATAAGAGACTCAAAAGGCTTGTTTGGCTTCCGAGAAAAAGATTAAATTGTGCATAAGAATAGAATTAACTGGAAAAAATAATTAAATTGAAAAGATATGCCCCCAACTCAACTAGGAAGCTTAACTAAACAAGAACAAAAAAATAAAAGGTAAAAAATATAAGAAAAACACTCTAAAACTTGATTAGAAAGAAAAACAACACATAGTTTCCTATTCCTTGAAATGAATGGCAAAGTCAGGTTAATAGGAAAATAAATAAAGTACTGTTTAAAATGGATAGCTCGATAAGGCCACGCGCCCTTGTTTCTCACAAAAGACGATGAATTAACAAAGAATTATATACAGAAAATAGTCATTTTCACTCACTTATGTCAAAATATAAACACTTTTAGCCTATTTGGAAAATTTAAACAAATTCGAATTTCATTTATTAATTTTCTAGGTTTACCCTTATTGTTTTTTTAAGGATGAGAAGATGCAAACCCCCCCATCTCTAAGTTAAAAAAAAAAAAAAAAAATCTCCTTAAGTTAAGGAATAACAATTTTAGAAATTTTATTATCAATTTAGTTTAAATATCGATTCAAAGTGATTAGTTATTTTAGACCATTTTTGTGGGAGTAAGTTTTTTTCCTAAATTATGTGATCACATGTTAGATTTTTTTATTTTTATTTTTTTTTTTTTTAAGAACGTTTAGTTTTTGTTTTTGAATATTCTAATTTTTTTCTATTTAAAAAAGATTTTATTTTATTTTATTTTTTTCGTTTCCTTGAATAGTTTTGTCGCACATTTGTTTTTGTTTTGATTTTTCTTTTATGTTTATTATGTTTGACATTGTGGTTATTAAGATAAGACTCTGTCACTTTAACGACTATGTTTCGCCGTATGACATTTATACTATAACGATCTTATCATTATATATCATTATATTGCATACTTTTGATCAGTAGCAACATGATCATGGTCTATATAACAATAACCGTACTACTTTATAGAAGAATTTCAATAACATACTTCAGGTTTGATCATTTTTTCGATCACTTCCTTATTGACGGTGTTATTGAGGGGGAAAAAACATATTCATCAAATATATAGTTTCATAATATATTGACCTCATGATAGCAATATGAAAAATAAAAAACAAACAATAAGCATATTTATAAAATAATATTTAGGTGTTATCTATAAACGTGAATATGAAGGGGAATGTTTTTAAGGATTTTAAGTTTCTATTTTAGCTAATTTTTTTAAGAACAAAATCTATCATTTTTTTTTTCTTCTTAAATTAGATTTAAGAGTACTTTTGTAAGCACAAACATGGTCATTTTTATTTTTATTTTTTCAATTTTATAAATATGTTTGTTTTTAGATATATTTTGTAAAAGCATGGTACTAATTTGGCTATATATGTAAATAGTCTTAATGATTAATGAACTAATAATTTTTGTGTTAAATAAACAAAGAGTAGTATTAGAGTCACCCCAACTTTTGAGTACCAACTTATGTGACAGTAAGTTGTTATCTTGTAATTAGTAAATATAATTAATTAATGAGACAATCTTTAAACACCTGTCAATTAAAAGGGGTTATTTACATTTTTATATGCTCTATTTTATTTTTATTCAAAAAGTATATATTGTATTTCGAAAAATTAAATTTTATACTATTATATTGCATTAAATGTACAAATCTATACTTTTTCTTGATCAAACACATAATTTTGACTTAAAAATGACCAAAATACCCTAAAAAAAGAAAATTTACAATTTGGATTATTTACTTTTTATACTTTGTATTTTTTTTTTAATCAGAAAGCATACCCTGCATTCAGAGTCATGCATGTTATATCATTACATTACACTTAATAAATAAATCAATGCTTTTTCACGATCAACATTTTTCTCAACCCCACAATCATAACCACCGCCCTTTCCCACCTTGCCATCACGCAACACTTTTGACCCCCACCTCAACCCCTTTTATTTAGCTTTAATTTAAATTAGAATTTCTTCAATTATTTTTTATTTTAACTTCACGGGTATTTGGATATTTCCAATATTATAATTAAGTGTTCACCAATAAATGTGTAAATTTATGTACAAAATGTAATCTAATAATATAAAAACATAGAACTTTCAGATGCACAGTATACTTTTTGAATAAAAGCAAAATGCAAGGTATAAAATGTAAATAGTACTTAATTTCAGTTTTTCTTTTTGGATAATTTGGACATTTTAAGGTCAAAATCAAGTATTGACCAAGAAATAGTATAAATTTGTATATTAAATGTAATTGACAGTATAAAAATGTAAAAGTTAAAAACGCAAGACAAAATTTCTAAATAAAAGCAAAATATATGATACAAAAAGTAAATAACTCTAAAAAATGATAACTCATACAAAAAGTTGAAATTAAAATTGGTTTTTTTCTAGTATTTTTCATAAACAATTGTTAAACTAAATGATTTTTCTTTCCTAATCTATATAATTGATTGTTTTTCTAGTTTTGTTTTGCACTTAAAAAAATTTATTTGTAAGATCTTTTTTCTTTTATTTTTAATAATAATTGGCTGCACTTTTCTTAAAAAGATTTGCAATATCTTTTTTTTTTTTTTAATTAATATTTTGCTAATTAAAAAAAAAAAAAAGGTTAAGAATGAGATCAACAGAAAACCAGTAAAAGAAGATATTGAGAGTAGAGTAAAAATATCACCTGTTTGACGCCTTCCAAGAATTTTCTGAAACAACTCCCAGCTTTTATCATCACTGAGACATAAAGGCTCATGAACGATGCCATTTCTATCTGCATGCAAGGCCAGATCTCTGCTCCGAGTTGTGAGTAATATTCGGCTATTTGTTCATATTTCGGGAAAGCGGGGCTGAGAATATCCCACATTTCTATAGTCCAGATATCATCAAGAATCACCAAACACTTCTTCTCCTTTTGGATGTTGTAGAGCTTTCTGCATATCTCTACTTCATGCATTTTTCTAATCTGTCTTCGTCCTCCGGGCAAAGCTTCAGTGAAACTTCTTTCCATACACTGCTTACATGACATTGTTGAGATATTGATGCCCACGCAAGACTGTCGAAGTGACGGCGGATTTTGCCGTGTTGATAGACCTTCCTTGCGAGTGTAGTCTTGCCCGAGACCACCCATCCCACAAATCGATACCACGTGGTGGGAATTCGCATCTGATGTCAAATGGTCCTACCAGTTCCTCAATATTCTTCTCGAATCCGACAACGTCAGGTTGGACAATATGAGAATAAGCACGCCTTAACTCTCTTTGCCTCTCCATTGAGGAGCTTGTTCCACCTTCTGTGTTCTCCGATTTCGTCAAATCGAACGCTTGGAAACGTGGAACCAACTTAGAGATTCTAGTAGATACCTTCTCGATCTGTGATCCAACCTTGTGAAGCTTAATTGCATCATTCAATAAGAAAACAACCTTTTGAGAACATTCATGATGTCCGATTTTCTTCTCTGACGAGCGGTCACTTCTGAGGAAAACTTTGCGACGACATCCTCCAGATCATAAGCACCTTCTTTTGTTTCCGCTACCAAAAAACGTAAACTCTCGGTTGCAGTTCCATGACTGATTCGCGCATCTGCGTCGCGTAAGAAACAACGTATCTGTTGTAGCTCTGTCTGCGCAAGATCCACTCGATCATTCACTCCATATAAGAACATTGCTTCCTTGACGATGGAGTCCACGATCAACTCTCCCACCTGCTCGAGCACAAACGAAACAACAGCCTCAGCCATTTCTCCAAAGCAAGAAGAAAGTGTTTTTTTTTTTTTTTTTTTTGATTAGTGTCTGAGTTATTTGGCTGCTTGCTATGAGAAAAAACTGAATAACACTAGAACAATTATCTGGCTCGTGTGTAAACAACTGTTACAAAGGAATTATTTCATCGCGAAAAAGCACAACCTGAAAGAGAGGAAAAGTTATGGTTCTTTGCTTTCATGACTTATCAAGGAATGTCGTGGCGAGATTCATGGAGAAGGTAGGCTGTCGAAACCGATTAGCTGATCGGATGCTTTTCCTTTCCTTGTAGTACTGTACATCTTATTCTTCGCCTGAACAACATATAATTGAAAAAAGGATAATTTGTCGACTTAGAAGAACTATAAATTCATTCCTTTCATTTGTCCCTTGTCAAGTATGCGTGATTGAGGGTAAAAGATTAAATGTATACGCTTTAATTATTAGCTTTTTTGGATAGAATGTCTTTCAAGGACTACCAAGAGCCTTTCTAAGTGGCTTTAAGTGTTACAATAGTTTTTTTCAAATAAGCAATTATCTAAAAATTTTAACTTTGTGGGATCTACTTATAGGTCCACTATTTTCCTCCTTCTGAAGGAGACCTTATAATCGATTTGCCTCGTGAAATTGTGTCTCACTTGCTTGTGTGAATACAAAAAAAAAAAACAATAGCCACTATAGCAAGTCCCACATCGACTGAGAATGAGGACTCTAAATGATTTAAAAGTACCACAAGTTCTCTTTCAATTAGCAGTTGTTTAAAGTTGTAAATGAACGAGGTCCACTATTTTTCTCCTCCCCTTGTGGTCGATCCTTGGTTTAAGGCAGAATATACGTTGTGGTTGTTAACGAATTTATTTATTTTAGAGCCAAAAAATAATTTTTTACTCTTCATAAGAGGAGATACAATGGTGGGGCAGAGGAGGTTTTGGGGCTGCATGAGCATGGGAAGCATAGGCCACTCTTCGAAACCGTCCCGACTGATAGGCTCAACTCAATAAATTGAAAAAGAAAACTAAACTCAATAAATTGCAAAAGAAAACAAAATAAATTGGATAGATTGTCCCAGTGACGACACACTACTACAAAGTTGGATTACACGACGGAGATTACATGATGGTTTTCGAACCGTCGTATAAACAGAGGATTACACGACGGTTAAACCAAAATCGTCGTGTATAACATTACACAACGGTTCTCACGACAACCGTCGTGTAATTTTGCTTCAATTTTTTTTTTTTTTTTTGTTTTTCTCGTTGATTGTATACATTACACGACGGTTTAGAGTCGGAACCGTCATGTAATTACTACATTACACAACGGTTAGATCAAACCGTCGTGTAATGTAGCAAATTTGTCACCCCCTACAACTGTATTTTTTATTTCGATGACGGTTTTTAACTGCCGTGTAACATTGAGATACCACAACGGTTATATAACCGTTGTGGTATCTTCCACGACATTAGATTACACGACGGTCAACCGTCGTGTAAACTTTACACGACGGTAAATAACCGTCGTGTAATCCATAATTTTTACTAGTGACAATGATTGTTTATCGTCCTGCACTGTCTAATCGTGATGATCCCTTTATGTAATCGAAATAATATTAAAAATTAATTTAAAAAAAGTTTCTGACAAACTTATCCACCAAATAAATATATAAAAAAAAAAAACTACACTTGAAAACGAACAGAAATAAAAATCAAACAAAACTAGAAAAAACAACTAAGGATAAATCATTTAGATTTTCACAATTTAAAATTTGTCCTTGTACAAGCTCTAAATCTATAAGAGGTTCACTATCCAACATGACACAAACTGCTCTCTCTTGACCAACACAAACTCTAGTTTAGTTCTCTATCATATTGGTTTAGTGTTATTTTTTATATCGTGTTGGTGGAATGTTTTTTAAATTCCTGTCATTCAGGTGTTTTCCCCATTTTCCTCTTCAGGTTTCTTGTTCATCTTCTTTCCCAAAGTATCTAGCTTTACTAGCTTTTCCTATGAACCCGTACGACAATTTCCATCACTTTCTAAGCAAGTATACGACTGTTAAGCTCACTATGAAAATTTCTATCATCCGTAAAGTCTTCAATTACAAATCTCTAGCTATAGTGTTATAAGTCTCGATCATATTGTCATTTTTGGAAATCCTTTTCCCCTGTTTATAGAAATCATGATGACCCCTCTTATTTTTAGAGAGTTACATTGTTGGACATCTAGTTTTAGCTTCGTTTTTGGAACACAGGTTTGAAATTGAATTTTTAGGTTGAAGTTAGTTGATTTTCAAAAACTATTTAAAATTTTTATTGACTTTTCAGAAAAAGACAAAAACTTAGTTAAAAGGTTTGGACCTATTTGAACATGTTCTAGGCTTCTCTTTTCCTAAATGTATATAAATAGAATGGTCTTCAATCCGATAGCTAATGGTATTCAACAGTGTGAACTTCAATTAGTGTGAATGTGAATTCATACAGAAGGAAATGTAAAATAAGATAAATTCACATTCACTTTAACTACATTTTGTTATGCATGAATTTACATACCTAGTAACTGAAATTCACATTCACAGTAACTAAAGTTCACACTGTCGGATATAATCAGGTATCGAATTTAAAACTGTTTATATGTCTAAAAATAATGTACTTGGATTTGTAAAATAATCGAGACTATCTCGTATAATTTCTTATTATTGATATAAACTATGTTTTCATTCTTATTTATGCGATCAAAAACTTATTCACTTAAATAAGAAATGAATTAATATTAGCAAATTATTAAGCGATGCAAAAATTAAATAAGCAAACGCAATGGTTTTGTATAAATCCAAATGTCATAAATACAACTAACGTTTTCTATCTTAAGATATAAAGCCTAGCACATAGTTCAATAAATTTGCGGTTGAGGTATAAATTTCTCAGTACGTACACACATCACATACGAGTGACGCATCTTGGACAAACTATTACACAAGCGAGCTAGAGATTTTTCCAAATTTATCTATCACAACTCCATTGCGGCTTGAAAGCGGATAATCGGGGACAATAAAATTAGTAGTATTTCTATTTCATATCATGATAAAAAAATCTCTAACACATCTGCAAAAATAGATTACAGAATCGAACTCGGAACAAGAAAAAGAAAATCATGCTGAAAAACAGTAAAGAAAACGGAAAAAGAATGGCCAATTTCTCTGATACATTGGACTTGGGAGTGTTCAATAATTGATGATCATGTAAGGAACCAGAGCCAACATGTACAACAACAAGCTGGGATAAACGTTTGCACTAAATCCCGAATGTCAAAACTGTCGTTGACCTCAGGCTCCTGCGCTGTCACTCACCTGGAGGGTCATTTTTATGTTCATAGATGCCAACTCTGAAGCCAAATACCTAAAGACGTAGGGCATCGCAACCTTCTCCATCCCTTTACCCGTTTGACAGGCATGGCAGGTGACTTTTTTGGAAGATTTGATGGGGGGTAATCCACCAATCTCACGAATCCGCTTTTGCTGCTGATGGAATGTTGTTGTGAGGATGCTTCCGCACAGGGAACACACATCAGCGATATGGTAATCCGAACACGCATGTAGTCTATCATGCAACAAATATGCTGCCCCATGTGCGAGCATGGAGTCTCTTTCCATTTCTCCGAAACGAATACCACCACCACGTTTCCGTCCTTTGATGGGCTGCCGGGTTACTTGGTCTATCGTTCCTGTGGAGCGGACCTGTATATCACATCAAACCATTACTAAACAAATTGATCATCCAAAACTAAATATAAGCACACTGGATTAAGCATTCGTACAAATAACGTGTTTGCAAACATTTAGCTTAGTTTGAAACATAATCATTAACAGAGAAAAAAAAATAAGGGTTTGATTTTTCAATTTTTGTTTAGAATCGACATTTCATCCAAGTTGCCTATTGGTTCAAGATGTCAGCTTGCAAATTCATCCTTTTTGTTTTACGTAGAGAGTTTCACACCTGAAATTTATCTGAGACCATATGCCGCAGCCGCTGATAATAGACGGGCCCAATAAAGATCTCACATGGAAGTTCTGTTCCATAAACCCCGCTGTACAATACCTCAACGCCATGGTAATTAAATCCCTTCTCTCTTAACATTTGACCTAGTTCATCAACAAGTGAAGTGGGATGTTTTGATTCAGTTTCTTCCTTTGCCTCTTTAACTGAACCAGAAAACGGAGTTGCATCAACATATTTTCCGTGCAAGCTACCTCCCTATGAGAAGAAATAATTATCTCTATTAGCTCAGGAGAAATATTATCAACGACAACGTAAAAAAGAGGGAACAGAAATATAAAGAAATCAAACTTATAATAACAAGAATTATAGCATCATGAGAAAAGCAAGTGAACAATTCTTGAGTCGGATAATCAAAGAGACAAAGAATAGCTGCTAGAAATAAAACAGAGAAAAAATAGAGCTAAAAAATTGAGGTGATCCATCAACATCCTGATACTGTCAGTCATTTCACTTCTTGTGTTCTGACACCAATATTAGAAGGATAAATCAAACATCATCTCCCGATTACAATATCATAGGAGAGAGAGAAGTTTCTGAAACATAGGAGAGTGAAATTTTAATATTTATGTTAGTATTTTCAATATAACTACCTTTGCAGCAACTGATTCCAAAAGCATGGCTATTGTCATCCTCGAAGGAAAAGCATGCGGGTTTATTATAAGATCCGGTCGCATCCCAGTACCTCCAGAAAATGGCATATCAATATCAGGCCACAACTGAGAGCAAACACCTTTTTGCCCATGTCGGCTGCTAAATTTGTCACCAATTATGGGGTTTCTTGGTTGTCGAAAGCGGATGTTGACCTGTTTAAATTAAATCAAGAAAGGTAGGAGCAAAACTATAAACCTTAGACACAAACATAAGAAGCATGTAATAGAATATCACCCCTATGAAAACAAAAGTAGATAAAAGAAAATCTCTCTACTTGAATTGAATTAGGGAAACTAAGAAACCTAGAAAGTTGCGGACCTTTGAGACTCCGCTGAATCTCCCCATGCTAGGCTTAACCCAAGAGTTTCCCTCACTAATTTCTGCCTAATTCCCCCAAACAACCTATCCTTCCTTTTATACTCCCATTCCTTTCTAACATACAGCTAACCACTCGGCCTAATCAGTTATATCCGAACTAACTACTATCAACTCCTACTAGTTTGTTATACTACTAACCAACTAACATATTGAGAAATCCTATCAGATAACTACAAGAGGGGGTTTAGTGGATAGTTAATGAGTAGTTGATTCGGTAAGATGGTGGAATGACCATGAAACAATGAGTTTGAAGTCGCAACTTCGCCCAAGCTAGCCGCATAAAGAATACTTTATGTTGTAGAAAAATTCTTTGTTTAATACTGGAATCGGAATAGAATCTGGGCAACTTTTATACAAAGGGTTATGCGATGAACAGAAATGTACACGGAAACCAGTTCATTAAAGCTAACACAGTGCCTATATATGTGTATATAAATATGAATATATACAAATCCCTAATCCCCTAAAATTACTCGGTGGGCCTCACTTCGAAATTGAAGGCCCCACTGGGGCCTACAATCTTTGGGAGCATGAAATTCTTGATTATTCACTAAGTAGGTTGCTTACACGCACATAATCGTACCCTAACCATGTTCTTTCAGAGTTTTTAATCATTCTATTAACATGTACTGCAAAACAGATTAAAGATTCGCTACCTACCTTCTGAAGTTTCTTCTTATTTTTTACGTTAATAGAAACATAGTCAACAACAGCAGGTTCTGAACCTTTTCGTTTCATGGTTCTTGTCGCACCTGTTACCTCATTATAAATGCTACAAAATGGTTCATATGGCTTTATCGTCTGAAAAAAAGAACCAAGTTGGTCAGTATAACAATGAACTCTTATTTCCATAAATATATGTCAGCACGTATACACACATAACCTCACATATTAGGACATAAATGAGGAAAATGGGTACCAAAATATAAATAGCTAACCTGACCAACATAAGGGAGGCCATCTGAGTCGATCAATGAGTGCGTTGACTTATCAACACTGCTCCTTCTAAACACTGACTGAACCCGATCAGACCTATTTCTTTGATCAGACAAATCAATTGTCTCTGTCTGCAAGATATTGGTTCAGTAGACGAACAGGAGTTCAAGTCCCACAAGAAATTAAATGCTGTGTTAGTAGTATTTATACAAACTACAATAATTAACAGGTATTGCAAAAAGCAGAAACATTATTCATTTTTCCAGGAAAAAAATGCTGGAATTTTAAAGTTCACTTGACTTACTAGTATTAGATTTATTTCAAAAACATTATAATAAAAACAGAAGTCAAAACTAAAAATTAGCAGGCCTCCATTCCAATGATATATTATAATGTCTAACAACTATCCCCAAAATGCAAAAACCTTTGTCACGTAACGAGTGATTGATTAAGCACTTCATTCTCATGTTGTCTAGGACCCCCGAAAAATGGAACACGTCAAGTCATATAATCAACAATTTTAATTCAGAGGCTACAATGAGATAATAACACGTATCTAGTAATTAAAAAAGATGGGCGGGGGGGGGGGGGGGGGGGGGGGAAGAAAGGAATGAAAGGAGTATGAAGCAAACTACAAAACTAAATAACGGGATAACATGAGAAAAACATAAATGTAAACTCTAATTAACTGCATTAAAGAGTCGATAATAGCGTATAATCTATAGAATCATAGTCGATAATAGCGTATAATCTATAGAATCATACTTTATTGAAAAGCACACCCTAATTATGGACTATTTTTATGTAGCAGTTTGAAGTATAGCAAGAACAAACCTGATAAATTTGTCCATGGAACATTCCTCGATCCACGGAAGACTTATTTAGAATCATGGCATCTTCCATATCATATCTGGATTTCATTAAAAATAGACCAATAAGTTCTCCCAGAAAAAGAAAACTGGAATAAGAACTATTTGCACATATAAAAAATCCTCACCCAGTATATGCAAGTACAGCAACAATTGCATTTGTGCCTGATGGATACTCGTCCATGTTGTACTTTGTATATGTACTTGTGCGCACAAGGGGAGATTGTGGGGTCTAAGAATGCCAAGCAAAGTTCATTAGCGGTGTAAAAGGGAAGAGAAATGGCCCAAAACAACAGACACAAGAACAACAACGGGGTCAGAAATATGACTGTATGAGTATAGCATTAGGTCCATCTTAATTAGTCTCAATCCGGTAAGTTTTGGTAAAAAAACTATCCTTTCTTAAGAAACAAATACAAGCCAAACAAAAACTGGAATATCCATCTTTTCATCACAATTCTGAAGGAAAACATACGGAGGCACCGGACAGATTTTACCTATCACAAAACCAAAAACCTCCAGTTAAGAACTTTCCTTTCAAGGATTTAGATCATGATGATTCAAATATCATATTTTACACACATTATCCCTGTTTGTTTTTATCAGTATAATGGTTAACTTGTCCTGCTATCGCATCTTCCAAAGAAAACTTACAAAAAGTTGTAATGCAGCCATTTTCTAAATAAAGGAGATCTTTGCTCACATTAAGAAAGCAAACCAATTACAGAAAAGGGGGAGGGCGGAAACATGAGAAAAGATGAAATTAGACATCAACCAACCTGAAGATGGTATAGTTTTTGATCAGCACGGCAGTGAAGTGCTTGTAACGAAAAACCCATTGTTTGTTTTGCCATCTACAGTTGAAACCCAAATAAGGAGTAAAGAATGGAACGGCGAACAAATGCAGCAAGTAGATAAACATAACATGACAGCAATAACTAATATTAACATTACAAAAGACAGACAGAATGTGCTGAAAATAAGAACCTGACACTGGTACATGTTACGCGGACTCTGATTATGGTTTGGCCAAGGTATAAGATTAGCGACCACACTGAGCACCCCGGTTGGATGTATTTCCTCGTGAGTTGCAGGAAAAGAATCTCTTCTTCCACCATCCCCACCATCAGGACATTTTATTTCCATGAAAACCTAATGTGGGCAAGTATAGAATAGTTTAGCTGTAATTACTTACTGCTTTAGTGCATACAAAGAAAAAGGTATATCACAAAAGAAAAAAATCAGGATCCATCGAGGTGAAAAAATATACTTCACAATGCAGTAGCTACCTGCTCAAATGGCCCAATAAGCTCAATATTTTGTTCATCTGAAGATGGGATTGAAATATTTTTGACTGGCCGAACAAATCTAGCAGGAGATGTGAACAGGTACAGACCAGGATATGTTCCACCCATGCTCAAAGGAACATATCCGACTTCTAGATCATTAGGAATCTAAAAGTTATCAATGAAGCAAAAACATCAAGGAAAAAGGATAACAAGAAAGTAAAAAATGAGGCCAAAATAGAGAGAGAGAGAGAGAGAGAGAGAGAAGAAAACAAAAAATGAAGGACAAACCCCTGAAGTAGGCGAGACTTTCAATCTCCGTAAATGAGCCACAACTTTCTCAATCACACTAGCAGATATAGAACCGACAATGCGGCCATCTAAGAGGACAGAAAGAACTTCAGGAGGACCAGCTTGAACCAACTTTGGCAATGAAGGTGACATTCCAACCTCAACCAGAACACTGAGAATAGACATTCTTATCTTAAAGAAGTCCCTGATTTTTCCTTGTGAGTCGAAGTACGATGTAATGCCTGAAAGAAATATTATAAGGTTAGGAGATGTCACTTCAATGTCAGTAATAAAATGGGAATATCCATACAACAGCCAAATTTCTATTTACTAAACAAAGAAAATCTGGAGAAGATGAAATAATCAGCAAAGTTATTTTAGCATTTATAAACATGCCACCCATATTATCGAGTTAACCATCGTATCAAAGCAAATCAATATCAATATCATGTCAAATTTTAGGCAGATGTAAGGCAGATCAAAGTGGCAGATCTAAACCAAAATTCTATTTCCCAAAAAACAAACAGTTCAAATCCAAAATTCACACCCAGAAAAAGAAGCGAATTTAAATATATTAAACCACAAACATAAACCTAAGAAACAAGAAACTTAAAGAAAATACATCTTCTACAGTTCTCCTCAAATAAGGATCTAACAACCTGCTATACATGTTCAACGAATCTAAACCTGTTACTTAAACGCCCGGTTCTCCATACCAATGCTATCATTAGTCTAGTATTTTAGTTAGCAAATAACAACATTATTTTACAAGAAGATAAATTTTGTAAAATGAAATAGTAAACAAATAACCAGAAAGTACGAGCTGTGAATGTCAACATTCCGACAATCATTTCTCTATGCGAAAACAATAACCAGAACAAAGAAAGCAACAGAAAACAAGAGCCCATCCAAAGTACCAACTGAAGAAGAAAAAGAGCCAGAAACAAGTACAATTCATCTTCCTAACACGACAAAATGTAGAGTAGTACTCTCTCTTTAAATTCTTTTGGAGGGCCTAAGCGAACAATGACATATAAAATGTTGCAGTTAAGAAAAAACTTACGACAAGTGCAAGTCATATGGTTTAGCAAGCCACACGGCTCCCCATCAGGCGTGTGCACAGGGCATAAGAAACCCCAAGATCTGTAGATCCAATATAAACAAATCGTCAGATCCATAATTGATTTTTTTTTTCTAAATGTGTACAATCGTTAATAAGCTAGTAGCAATGCGTACTCAGGTAACAGTTTCCGCACACTAGTTGTACGAAGTCCAGCAAACGAAGACCCTCGATGTACGGCACGAAAATGAGAAAGGAAACGTAAATAATTAAGCCTCTCTGCCTGAACCGTAAAGCCTGCCCTCTGACAAAAATAATAAAAATCATTAGGGGCAATTCACATTCTAAACTTTGAACCAATCCAAATCTCACATTTCTGAATATCTAGTTGATAAACAAGCACCCAAGCTCATAAAATAACCAAACTTCAAGATGTAAGATTTGCCCCCTTAACCAAAAGAATGAACGATAACATTTTTATTCTATATATAACAAGTGAGCAAGTACCGAGAGTGATACCCATGTGAGAAGCACTAGTTCAATATCTATTCCATGCTAGCATCCAAGAACTTTGGGCATCACTAGATGATGGTTTGCGTTTTAATAGGATTTTATCACTTGGTACTTTGGTTAAAATGGGACTTACATTTTCATCTAGAACTTATCTTATGATTAAATATTATTATGTAGGTCTAAAAAAATATAAATTAAAATATAAAAAAACCTTGGATTAGATTCCTAGTGAAGCTATGATTTATCCCACTACAGTAGGGCTCTACATTCAGTTTTTTTAAACTCCTCGACACAGTATAAACTTCAACTTTTTTTCTATTATGCTGCATCATAGGGCTTCGGTAGCACTAGGTAATGTTCATATTCATACCGGAAAGTGGTATAACTGACATTTTTATACATTTAAAAGTCTTCCCGTTTTCAAAATAGAGAAGAAAAGAAGCGTGTAACTGATTTACAAGATATTTTATCAATTCAGTTCCACATGACCCAATCATCCTAGTGTACATTTTAAAGCATGAAGGAAAGAAGAATACAGCAGATGGATAAATTCTCTAACAAATACGCCAATACCTGTTGCAAATCGAGACCTGTCTGAGTAACAAGCCTTC
The DNA here is from genome assembly GCA_009761775.1 of Ficus carica. Classification (NCBI taxonomy): domain Eukaryota; kingdom Viridiplantae; phylum Streptophyta; class Magnoliopsida; order Rosales; family Moraceae; genus Ficus; species Ficus carica. The sequence continues at coordinate 37,130 of VYVB01000732.1, read as the reverse complement.
CCGTTTTTAACATGTTTTCAACAGCCGAACTAATCTGTTTTGGAGGATTCTTAGCCATAACCTTCTTTACCTGAGCCACTGCATTATTAAAAAGTTGGTAGAGTAAAAAAGTTAACAACCAGTTTTTAAAACAATCAGACTTGGGTGAACAACATCGGTAATCTGTCTAATACTGCAGAAAAGGTGAAGGCGATGTGGACGCGTGTAGTGCTGGCTAATTTTTTGGTCCTTTGGCTATTGGTTTCTTCTATACTATTCTCTTTGAGAACTACTTGTGCTCAAGCTGTTACTTCGCTGTAACGATTCTTCATTGATAAAATTTCATTGCTTATCCAAAAAAGAAGAAGAAGAAGAAGCAATAAATGCAAAAAACACTTGGCCAATTCAAAAGAAAAATCATAGGAAAGGCAACGTTCTTGAAATCTATCTCATAAGAAAACCAGAACCGCATTGTAATATAGAGACATGTCAACTTGGAAACTTAATCTTTAGTAATTTAACCCACATTTCCACAAAATATAAGCTCCACAAATAACACCAAAACCTGGAGGTGGAAAGCCGTAAAGAAATAGACACAAATCTGGGATGAGTCCAAATGAAACCGGCTTCCAAAGGAAAAAAAAAAAAAATTAAGGGCATTCTAGAAAAGTTATCATCATAGCCCATGCCTTAGATCAAGCTCACTATGAGCACAAATTACCATTCAAGATGAGAAGATAAAAATAATAATAATAATGATAATAATTGGAAAGAAGCATGTGAGGCAGGCCAATGATTTTGAAGATAAATCCCTCAGAAATTATAGATAAAATAGTCCTAGACAGATCAAGCCGCTTGTCAAAAAAAATAAAAATAAATAAAAATAAAAATAAAAAAATAAAAAAGGCATTCCTTGAGAAATTCTGAGTGTATTACTTGAACAAGATGGCAAGAAGATTCCAACTGAACTACCTGATGAGAAATTATTTCTACTTTCTCTAACACGACACAATCTCCTTATTAGGAAAACAAAATGAAACAGATATGAGAGAACAACGAGTTATCCTCTAGAGCAGAAGAGTAAGAGGCAATACGCAATAGATCTCCCTAGAAGAGCTTATCAATCCATCAAAATCAATGGGGATAGGATATCTCTGATTTCAACTGGTAGGCTTGGTTAATCTTTTAACATGGAAGCATAGAGATTCGAAAATTGCAAGACTAGGATACAATAGTATAAAGTAGGAAAAAAATGATAGCAGATTATTATTTACTGCACGTAACGAGAAAGACAGAGAGACTCTTACAAATTCATGCTATCGAAAGAAGACTTTATTATTTATCATATAACTTTTAAAGCTAAAATCAAAAGGCATACAGACAAAAATAAATAAATATATAAAGTGGGTGAGAAAAGGCAAGCACATACAGCTGCAAAAATCAAAACTTTTGCCCTCGTTATTGATCTCATCTTGAAGCAGCTTTTTGGCCTTGTTCAACCACTCCTCCAGTTTTTCCTAATAGACCACGCGATATGCAAAGAGCGAGTCGAACACAAGTCATAACTTAAAACAGAGTTATGAGTAAATTATCCACTGACAAGAAATCGATAAGAAATCCAAACTGCAAATGATGAGCTACTGTACAAGTTTCATTCATGTGTCATTTACACGACGTTTTTGTAGTAACTGTGACGAAAGCTATCACAATTTTAAGTGCTAAGGTGTCTAACATAACAGACATATCAAATTTCTACCTTGAGATAAATGGAAATAAGGTGACCAGGTAGTAAGACTTCCTGATTTTGCAAGGAATCCGGGTTGTCTGGCACAGAAGTCTGATCTACAAGCGAAAAAAGTTTCTGCACCATGAAACTAGAAACAGAACAAAACAAGGCCACAAACAATTTTAGAAACACAAAAGGAAAAAAATATATACATATTAAATCTATAAAGAATAAAAAATTCAATCGCTAGGGAAAACAAAAGGTACAAATACGAAGACAAAATGGGAAATGAGAAATCATAACTAACATTAGCAGATTGAACTTGTCATGGTTGTTATCAAGGTGCACAAATATGTAGTCCTTCAGAATAGAATCTGCAACCTACAGAAGATTGAAAAAAATAAACAACCAGAAAGACAGAAAGAAAGAAAAAGGCAATAGAAACAAACGAGTTTCACAGGCGAACACTTTCACAAAGTAATGCATATGGTCCTCGGTACAAAAGGCAGCATAAATAGGTTAAAGGGAACTTACAACGGAATAACTTTTGTTTTCCATTCCTTCCATAACAGGTTGAAAGTGCTCTCCTATTTGATGAAAGGTGGAAATTAGCAAACAGTTAATACTATACATTTTGACGAGGAAACCCAATTTCAATTTTTAAAAGACCTAAAAATAACAAAGACAATTAGAAACGGACATAGAAATTACCAATGTGCTCAAGGCATTCACTACGAGTAAAAAGGGACAAAGCTTGGACTTCATCTAGAATGATCTGAGCCCTCTCACCAATAAGCTGTGTTCCAACAACGCCTTTTCCCTTTCCATATTTCTCGCTGTAGCAGCAGGTCAAGTTTGCATAAATCTCACGATCAGTGGTGTCCACAAGCGCCTGCCAATTACAGTGTCACTGATAAAATGAAAATGCCTAGAATTGATTTGTTTTCAAAAAAAAAAAAAAAAAAAAAAAAAGGTACCAGTAATGGTGACTTTCTAGGATTATAGATTCAGTCCGCTAAACTCCAAAAAACTCCTCAATTATTATTAAGAATATAGCCAGATACAGGTTCAAGAAATTCCCTTCATCTAAGATGGTTGGAAGAGTACTTAACTAGTGTCTTATTGTTTATAGGGAACGTCTGTTAGAATGTTGGAATGAAGTTATATGTCTTACCGAAGCTAAAATCCCATTTATAGTGCATTCAATAACTTTAAATCACCCCTTCTGCATATGCAAAATATCAACTGGACCAAGCACAGAAAGGTGAAAATTTCTGATAAAGGTGGTGAATATTATAGAAATTATGATAAAACTGGACAGTGACTTGGTCCATTTGCTAAATTCCTTAAAAGTTAAAATGCACATTTAGCAAAGGATTTTGTTTATCGTGCTAGGACAAAGCATATTCAAGTCTGCTATCACTTCATATTCGTACAAGTTTCAAACTCTATTTAGAAGAGCTATTCTCTAGAAGCCATACTTTGCGGCTTTGACGACGTCAAAAGAACCATCGATCACCTTTACCTACACTGTAAGGTGGCCATATGCTATGGGGGGAGTTGCAGAAGGAAGCAGGTTTTGTGTGGTCCTTCTCTGCTCATTGTAATCCTCTTATGATGAAAATACAGTGGGATTGGGGTTTAATCTATACCGTACAAAAATTGAAAAGATTTTTTTTTCAAAATTCTTTTAATTTATCTTTAAGGACTTTTTTTGCTTTTTGCCTTTGTTTTTTTTTTTTTTTTTTTTTTTTTTGGGAGGGGGGGGGGGGTAAAAGTTGATCTTTGGTCAAGGAAAAGCAAGGATTGAGCATAATATTTTAAAACTACAATGGATAAGAATGTACAATCTACCTTTAAAACAACACCAACCGGAAGCAAGTACTCTCTTCCTTTTATCCTGTCACAATATTAAATTAGATAAGTGCATTAATAGGTATATATATAACAATGTGTGCACGTATTCTTGTTATATCTCAAAGTTACAAGCCAAGTTTTCTTTGCTTGTGGCAAGCAAACCTAAAATTGCTCACCAAACTCCTAGTCTTGCACTTCCACTTCGAAGGTAATACACTCGAACTGACATTGATGATTGATCTTCTCTAACACACCTGGAGTGGTTTTGAAAATTGGTAAATTTAATACCACAAAGTACAAGGTCATATTAGTCACATACAGAAATCTGAAGCCAATGAAACTAAAACTAGAAGATTAACAAATGATGGCTGCTATTCTAAGTTTACCCAATGTAAAGGAAAATTTAGTGACAGATAAAAACTAGGAGATAACCTTATAGCAACTGCTTTTTCGGTATATCCTTCCCGCCGGTCACGAAATGAATTGCGAACGATGCTCATTGGCTGGAAGAGAATGAAGTTTCTATCAATATCCTTGGCATGAAATAGAAAACCGAGGATGAAGTAGTGGGAAGTTTAATAGGAACTAAAATTTCATTAATGTAAACAAAACAAGATTATGACTAAGAAGCCACCAAAAAGTTCAACAAGTAAGGTTCACTTACGTAGTTTCTCTTTGGCAGTATCAAAAGTCGAACAACTCTTTCAAGCCCATTTAAGATGAAGTAACTATGAAACGAAAAAATAACAATAAAATGATGTCAAATAAAAAAGAGGCCAGAAGTTAACAAAAGAGGGGAGAAAAAAAAAAACACTAATCTATTCAGTATATGGTACCGAAAAAATGTGCCGAATAAGGGCTATATGTAGAGTAAGAACATAACATAACATATGAGATATGCTGAAACGTTAACAAAAGTATTAGATGATTTAAACCTTTCGTCCATATTGAAACATTATTTTCCAAACGTTTTCATCCATATTGAAACATTATTTGCCAAACGTTAAATAGAAGTTTTTGGTCACATTATCTACATTGAGACGATATACAAATTCAAATGCTACGTAAATCGAAAAAGTAATTTCTTTATCACATAGCCATTCAAAAGGTTATAAACAATAGAGTGGAAATGTGGCTCCATATCCAGTATTTGTATTAAAATCTGAAATTTTGCACTTATAAAGTAGGCAATCATAAGCAATATCCTGCGAATACAGAAATATGAAATTTTTCACTTATTAAGTGTGCAATCATAAGCAATATCCTACAAATACAGAGAAATGCCACTTTTGAAAGTACAGATCAGGTTAAAAAGTAAAAATACTCACCCGCCCATTTCTGACGCCTCTTCTCTGCACGCAACAAGTTTTTGAGGATCCGCTCCGCTCAAGTTGCAAAGTTTTGACTGCATTGAACAAAATATCAACAGCATGCAGGACCGAGAAAACAGAGAAATACATAATGTTCCAAACATGATTAACGATATACGTATAGCAGAAAAAAAATATGTTTTTACATATCTAATATACTAAATTTTACTCGTGTTGAAATAGAGTACACAATAAAAAGGAACAGTGAGTTCTCATGGTAATAACAACAACCAAAAGAATAATAAACACACTAGGAATCCACAAAACCAAACAAAGAGCAGATAACTACCCATTACATCTTGCCAACTCAAAAAATATAAAACAAACACTTGAAAGCAATGGATTTTGTCGGAAACCATTCCAACTTCTCTTTTAGTTGCTTGTTTCTCAAATTACCCAAGGTGTCAACAATAAGGCATATGAGCTTAGCAATATAAAATATAAATGCAAGACAATACACTCCTTTTTTATTGAATTCTTGACAAAAAATTTCCGAGATATATATACAAATATGTGTATATAAACCTGAAAAGCAAAGACCCAAAGAACACAAACCTTTAGCATAATAGGAAACTGCCCAAAATTGAGTTTGTCTCTTATAACAGCTCCATCATCATACTGAAAGCAAACTTCAGCCATGAACTTCCCTGTGTATGAAGTCTTGGCCTGTCTACACTGTTTAGACAAAATTCAATCAACCCATTAATATACATACATACATATATATATGTATAGGTACTATATAAACACGTAACATTATTTCTAGATGAAATAAATGCTAATCTTACCTCAAAGGGGTAGACAGGGTCTTTTATGGATCTCAACAATTGTTCCTTTATGGGTGTGAACACTTCGGGTTTATCAAGCCATAGTAAGTTACAAGTCAAGTATAAACATTACAAATAATCATTATCACTATTATCATTCTTTTTGATAACCGTAGTGTCCGAGATTTTGCCCCAACTATTCTAACCTTGCGGCCGTGGCCCCAAGGAATTGGCCGCACTCAATGCGAATTGAACATTAGACCTAATGCTTCCTGAGACACTACGTCCTAGTGATTCACCACTTCACCAACCTAACATCACAAACCATTATTTATCACATAAGAAATTTAAAATTAAAAAAAAAAAAAAGGATATTTCTGAGGTTCTTGTTGGTGGAAGGATCATGGACATGGATGGGCTTGATTCGGAGAAGCAAGGTCTCCAAACCGGAATCAATGAGGTAATCAAATGATTCAATGTGGTGTCTGAAGAGCTCTCGCAGCTCCTCCTGCGAGTCTGCCGATTTCCTTCCCATTTTTTCAATCCCTGTTATTTGAAAAAAATGAGACCAAACCCAGAAACAGAGACAGATAATTTTTTTTAAGAAAACTAAAGAGGAAATCAAACAAAACACCAAATTTTCTCCAAGACCCAGAATCAAAACAAACCTGGATGCGATGGGCTGAAATAAACTTTAACGAAGATGACGATGATGATGTTGGTGTTGAAGCTGGAAACTGGGGTTTCTCTTCGATACTCTTGAAGAGTTGCACAGAGCCAGGGTTTAGGGTTTAGCTATTTCCATTTTTATTTTTTTTTTCATTCATTTTTTTTAGCTTAATTTATTCATTTAGTTCTGAATTATAAATATTTTGACATTTTAGTCCTTAAACTTTTAATTTTTGTTAATTTTTTACTTGAACATCTGTTTTTTGACAGTTTTGCTCCTCACATTAAAATTGACGGAAAATTTCTGAAATTTAACTTAGATAATCATATCCTTCTGCATGATAACTAAAATTTTAAAGAAATTATTACATTAATTATGGGTCCGTTTGGTGAATGAGTTTGAGTTGAAAATTTTTTGTTGAATTTTCAGAAAAGACAAAAACTTTCTCAAAAAAAGACAAAAACTTTTCAGAAAAAGACAAAAATTGAGATAAAAAAGTACATTTTAGTTTGAAATGTAATGGTGTTCCAAACAAAGCATATGGCTTATTTGGTAACTCAACTCATTTCAAACTAAAATGTACTTTTTCATCTTAATTTTTGTCTTTTTCTGAAAAAAATTTTGTCTTTTCTGAAAAATCAACAAAAAATTTCAACTCAAGCTTAAAATTTTCAAATTCAACTCATTCACCAAACAAACCCTTACAAATGATTTTGGTTTTTAAGGATTTTTAATCAGAATAAGGAGGAAATTTTTGTACATAATTATTTCGGTCATATTTCATGTTCTATGGAATTGAAACTTGATTATACATAATTCAATAACTAATTTATCAAAATTAAAAATTTAGAGAACAAAATAACATAATATACATAATTTATTACTCTTTTTTTAATTAATTAAAATTGGTTGTCTTCTTCTTCTTTTTAGTTTTTATAAAGGGTACACTATGTATTTTTTTTTTATTTAAAAAATAAATCCTATATTTTAAAATTTTATATTTTTATACCATTATATTACACTTAATATACAAAATATACAAATGTATATATTTTCTTGGTCAACATGTTTTTGACTTGAAAATGACTAAACTACCCTCAAAAAGAAAAGTTATAATTTGAATTATTTACTTTTTTTATACCATGTCTTTTACATATATTCAGAGAATATACATTACAATCAAAATAATGCATTTTTTTTTTATCAATATATGACATTTATTGATAAACATTTTATTTTGACCTATAAAAGCACAAAATATCCTTACAAAAAACAATTATAAAAGGACAAAAATTTTAATTTTCTCACCAAAGAATTTAGACTCCTCAATTACACTATCACAACGAATCAATATTTTTTTTTATCAATACTTTATTTTGACCTATAAATGCACAAAATACCCTTAAAATATTATAAAACAACAAAGTAATTAATTTTCTCAACAAAAAATTTAGATTCCTCAATTATACTAGCACAATCACCCAGCAACTTAATCCCTTGCACCCATTTTGATCCTTGTCTTAGCCTGTTTATTTTTTTAATTTAAATTAGAATTTCTTTAAATTTTTTTAATTTCAATGGTATTTTTAATGTTATATTTAAGCATTGAATGAGAAAATTTAAATATTCATTTTGGTACACACATATAAGCATACATACATTTTTCACGAGGCAGCTCGACTATAAAAGCCTTAAGGGGGAGAAACCAAATGAACCCATAAGTGTACCCAATAAAGTTACAACTTCCAAATAATTATTGGCTGGAAGAGAATTAATGGACACTTATATGCCACTCAAAGTCCTCACTTCCTACCGATGTGGGAAAATATACCAAGGGCATGTTTACTTTGCATCAAAGGGAAATGGAGAGTGAGTAGTCATTCCCTTTCCCACTTTTTTTTTTTTTTTTTTACACAAGGAAAGTACAACATGCATTCTCTTTCTCGCTTGATCATGTGTTTACTTACAAAATAGGAAATAGGATTTTAGTGGTCCCCACATAATATAAGGAATGAAGAAAATGAATATCAATCATTACATTCCTTGGTATTGATTTATTGTCTAAGGGAATACATATCAAATTTACTCATATACCCTTAATAAGTTTACATATGCTAATATTTTTTTTCTATGTAAAATGATATTTTAGTAACGACAACAATAAGATTACCATTACTAAGGGCTCGTTTGGGAGGACATCTGGAGATAATGTTTTAAAGGTTGAGTTGTAAATGTGTATTTGGGAGAAAACTTTTGAAAAAATTCTATGATATAGAAAATTATGCAAAACTTAAAATTGTGTTCAGAAAAAAATTTGCAAAATAAATCGTATATTGTTCATCTTGTCGTTACGAGAATTTGACATAAAAATCATCTCATTCAGATTTGAAATGAGAAAGTTATGAACTTTTAAAATTTACGTTTATTGAAAATAGAAAAAATGAAAAGTTTGATGTAAAGTTAGGATTTTAAAATCCAGATGGTGAAACATCATCTCCAGTTAGCACTCCAAACAATGCCTAAGGTTAGTAAACACTACAAATTGAATGGCATTATTTCCCTTTACACCATTCAAATAAGTAAGTAAACACTAGAAACAGAATCAGTAATCCTCCTTTCTATTATATTACTTTACTTTTCAATTCCATTACATTTCCCATTATATTTAATTACGGTTTAGTAAACGCGCTTTAAATATAATATATCTAATAACATAAAAATTTAGAACTTTAGAATATATGGTATACTTTTTCAATAAAAACAAAATACATGGTATAAAATGTAAATAATATTTAATTTTAGTTTTTCTTTTTAAGGGTCATTTATGCATTTTAAGGTCAAAATTAAGTGTTGACTAAGAAATGATATAAACCTGTATATTAAACATAATTTGATGGTATAAAAAATATAAAAGTAAAATATAGATACAAAAATGTAAATAATCCTTTCTTGAAAGGTGTCTTCTAAATTTCCATACTAAGGGTTTTGAAATTTTTTTTTCTTTCCAAAGAGAATAGTTTTGGACTTCTATATTTCTCTTGTTGTAACGGAGGAAAAAAAGAACTCCTTTCTTTTGTATTTTAAAAAAAATAGATTTAACTTTAAAACTTTTTAGTTAGAAAGAACCACACTTACAAAAAAAAAAAAAAAAAATTAGGAAGTATTAGTGACCGAAATTATAGAATACCCCTTTAAAAAAAATCACATTTTTCCACGCTATGACTCCATCAAAATCTCAACAACGATAAAAAAAAGTTACATTCTATAACACATTACTTAATATACTAAAGGAGTGCTAACTTTTACTGTTCAGTAAACAGTAAAATTACGCTTTTATCCTTTAAGCGTTTTGGTTTTCCTCGCCCTCAACAGTGGTTTTCCCGTCGTGCCCCTATAAACATAAATATATGTACTTTAATATGACAATAGTAAATAAAAAATAAAAAAAACCAAACGTAATGTAATTTTACTCTATATTTTAATGAATTGTTTCTATTATATATTTGCTAATTTCTTCTATTTTTGTTTGTTCTTCTCTCCCCCTGCAACCGCCGGGCATCACACTCGTGCTTATACTATAATAACCACAAATAGCGTCACTAACTTTAGCGACAAAAAGCACTTTTAGTGGTGTAGCTATAGTGGTGCCTTAATTAGGATTTAGGAATTTATTCCTACCTAGAGACCTATACCAAGGAGCACTAAATTATAGGGAGGAAATATTTCCTCGCTAAAGCCATTTTTTAAGTAGTGTGCACAATGATTAGATATATATACATGAATTGTTCGTCATGCAAGTGGGTGTAGAGTGAATTTCCTTGTGCTCATTTTGCTCTGTTAATTGTATGTAAACCTAAAGAGGGAACATTTTGGAACATTTGGGAACATTTTATCTTACAGCTCATCTAATTGATGAAAATTATAATTATACTGAGTTTTTTTACGAATTTGTTCATGGTGGAAACTTTACCAAGTTTTGATGCCTGTCATGTTTTAATTCAAATAGGATTCTTCTTATTTCTCATAATATATCTTATTGTTATTATTTTCAATGTTCAAAATACTTCCACTAGGATGTGATTTTAATTCTTACTCTTTTTTAGTAACCATAGATGATTATTGATAAAATTATAAAAATTGGTGTATGCTTTAATTATATTAGATGATGTGATATTTTATACAATTTATTATAATAGGTTAAACATATTGTTAGGGTTTATTTGGTATGTTAGTTTGAGTTGAAATATTTTAGTTGTAATAGTAATTTTTGTTGACTTTTTAGATAAAACAAAAAAAAATTTCAAAAAAGACAAAAAAAATTTTAAGAAAAGGACAAAAATTTTAATTTAAGTTGGTAGTTTGAACTATCTTTCCAAACAAGCTCTTAATCTTTCGATTGAAACCACTTGGCACTGGCATACTTAAATTTCTTCTCCCCCTCCCCTTTTTTCCGTACAAGCTACTGCTTCCATTTTTTTAATTCATTTAGTCATTAGTCATCATCCTCAAAGTTAAAACCGGTTACCCCGTAATATTCTCATTAACAAATTTTCCTTTTATCTATTTTTTTTTCAAACTAAATATATTTATAAACATGAAACACAAAAATAAAACTAAAACCATATAAAATGAGTATATTGTATAAAACCATATAATATGGGTCTTAAGGATATTGTATAAAAAGAGTCATAAACAATCAATAACAGAGTATAGAAAACCTTTTTCTCATAGCCAAATAATTATTTCTGTAGTTTTTGAAAACTGAGGTAATTTATCATTTTTTTTAAACGTACTTTGCCAATTTACCTTAAATATTAAATAAAAGTTTTTTTTCTTTCTTTCTTTGGGAATGAATAATGAATATATAAAATGAAAATCAAATTCAAATTCTTCAGCGGAGTGTAATTTGTTTTCTGCTTAATAATTTCCTTTATTTTTAGGGTAATTTCCTTTCTTATTTAGTTACGGTTCTTTTTTATACAAATTTTTTTTTCAAAAATTTCATTAACCATCAACACATCTTCAATTAACTTAACGCATATGGAAAAGTAGAAAGTACCATTTTTGTTATGTTAGCCGGTCAAAAACAAGTTACTCATATAAAAATCATATTTAATAATCTTTTTAAGTTCAATGCTCATTAATTATCATAATTTTTTTTTACCAAATACCCATTTCGTTATAACCCTATGATCTATATCACATGACTAAGATAATGATACCCACCAATAGATAAATATTAGAGTAACCATTGAAAACTTTTATATTTCCCTTGTTGTTTTTCAAGTAACTAGTTGAAATATGTACTCCCCACGGGTGAGACTCAATGGTACATTCTGATATATTATTTCAAATAGAAAAATCATTTAATAAAAAAATTCAAAGCTTGAAATCTATATTACATTTATTTTTCATCATTCTCAACACTGATTTATTTTAAATTGTTATTTCAAAATGAATTTTTTAATTTGAAGATTGTGTATCAACTGGCCACTTAATTTAAGAGGGCAGAATATACTATTGTTAATATATATATCTATATATTTTAAAATATCTTGATGTGAATATAAAAGAAAGTTATTTAAAAAATTATTTCAGTAGGGTAATAAAAAAAGTATTTATGAACGTTGTATTTAATAAAAGGATATAATGAAAGAGAAACTAAAATTTTAAGAGGAGATTCGAGAAAGAATGAAAAAATGTGAGTGTTAAAGTTTGTTTTAAATTATCGTAGAAATGTATTATAATAATTTTAACTTATATTAATCAAACTAATGGTGTGTTTGTCGCATCATTTCTAATTAAAAATATTCATTTTATTTAAAATCCAAATCCACTTTTTTAAAATTCGTATTATATTCATTTTTCTCTCTCTTAAACATTCCTTCATAGTGAAAAAATGAAAAGTAAAATATAATTTTTTTTGAAACAAATACATATAGAGATTGTAGTAAGATTGGAAAAAAAATGTGAGGGCAAAAATTTATTTTAATTATATAGATTTTTTAATTATCAAAGATATGATTAATTCTCAATCTCTAACAACACAGCTCCACGAAAGATAAAGTGTTCATTCTCAGTCTCTAACAAATAATATGTACTACCAATGGGTGTGCCATGGTCGCAATTGAAGTCTTAATTGTAACCTTCACTTCTATCAGGTTAAGGGTTTAAGAAACATGTCTATGCATCGTCGCAAATAGCTATAAGGAGCTCTCTTTTTATTTGCTTACCTGACGAGCTCTGATCTGGAACGTCAAAATCGAAAATGAAGATAAGATAGTGATTAAGACGTGAAGAATATTATTGGAGACAAGTAGTACATCACATGCTTGCATGCATGTATGTTAACTATTTATTATCCGAAAAATTAAAAGACAAGTGCAGTCCAATAATTATTGGGCATGTAGAAAGAAACAAGCAAACCAAAGAAGGCAAAAATATAACAGTGCTTTCCATATATATATATATATATATATTTATATATATATATATCACATTAGAGAATGATAGACAGAAGGGTTCAAGCGAGGTTTTGCGTGGGCAAACAAAGGAGTGGCCTTAAAGAGTGAAACAGCCTCACCAAGATCAATCTTCTCAAGACCGTGAGGAATATTCCAAGTAAAACCTTGCAAAAGCCTTCCCAAAAGCATCACAGTTATGTTGGTACCAAGCCCTACTCCGATGCACCCTCTCCTTCCTGTAGTGAAGCTAATGAACCTTAGCTTGGTCTCTGCTAAGTCAGCATGGTGGTCTACCAGGTGGCGGTCCGGATAGAACCTTAGCGGGTCCTCCCAGACAGCTGGGTTACGGCCGAGCCCTATGCGACTGAGAAGGACGCTGCTGCCCTTGGGGATGAAGTAGCGGCCACCGGCGATAGTGCAGTCGGAAGTCGACACGTGGGGGAGGTTGAAAGGCGCCACCGGGTGGAGACGGAGAGCTTCTCTGGCGCAGGCCACGAGGTATGGGAGGTGAGGGATGTGGGACTCTTGAAGGAATATGTTTTGACCAACTACTTTGTCTAGTTCCTCCACTGCTTTTTCGAGAATATCCGGTTGGTTGAGCATTTCTGACAGTGCCCACTCTGCTGCGCTGAAAGGATTATCCACAACAGCCAGAAACAATTCCTGCATGCATTTCCATACATTATGCATTTCCATAATATATATATATATATATATATGTGTGTGTATATGTAACAATGACGTTACAAAATCAAAAGTTTTTTCTTTCCCTCTTTTAAAGTAGCTAGTCCAATTAAGCATGGATTCGTTACTTGGAGTAAAAATAAAATTACTTTTTATACAATTTTCAACGGTCACTTCATAACAACTATAAATTGTATAATATTTTATAACGATGTTACTGTCTCGAGCTGCACAACATATCAAGTAAAATAATATTTATAAATGTACTCCCTAAACAAATTCTCCTAGCTTTGAAGTACAAAACATACTGTCCCTAGGACTATCTTGGGGTGAGGGTGGGGTGGATTAATGACTTAGCATGCTTTAATCTTAAGTTCGAATCTGGACAAATACATACAATTAATAATAAAGTAATAATAGGGTTATAGGGATGCATGGGTGTATACAAACAAAAAAAAAAAAAATATACAAAACATAATGGAACTTTTTTTGTTTTTTTGTTTTTTTGGTAGGAAGAGAGGCCCAAAAACATAATGAAACTTGGATATATATATATATATATATATTGTGCTGTTGTTATGTCTTATATATATATATATATATATAAAAGTAAAGATTCACCAAAACTTCTTAAAGTCATAAATCAAACTATTAAAATAATTGATCTAATGATTAAAACAACAGTATTTACTGATAGAGAAAAAGTACATTCTTATTACCATAAAGATTTCCTTATGGTTTTTTAATAAAATTATGCAGACACAATAAGGTTTTTATGTCGAAATTTCGTGAACGTTGCCAACGATTATGATGGGAAGATTCAAAATTGGACCGTGAATCATAGTACTGTCTTTATTTTAGGATACCAAATAAATTAGGTTTAAATTCAGTAACGCCTCACCGTAACTTGAGCTCGGACCTCCTCATCAGATAAAAGTGGGTGTCCATTGGAGCCTTTGAGCGAAATGAAAACATCAAGAAGATCCTCAGGCTCCGTCTTCTTCCCTTCTCTCCACTCTAGAATTCTATCATTAACTATTGGATCTTGGTATTTGTTGATGACTTTCATTGCGTTGCATACCGTTTTTCGATGGCCGTCTACATCGAAACTTGTCAACCATGGAAGATAATCCGATATGCAGAAGCAATAAACGTGTAAAAGCATAGTAAAGAGAGCTGAAACATGTTCTTCTACTTCAAAGCCAGGCCCTCCATCTTCTCTTCCTTTGCCAAAGTACCTTCTGTTGAACATCATTCTTCTCATGACACTCGCCGAGTAATGTTGCGCAGCGGTTCTAACATTTACTACTTCACCTATTGAAAGATTTATAAAATTGCTTTCATGGGGGATATTTTTCCACGAAAATTATTAAATATGGATAACCAGTGTTTTCCATTTTTTTTTTTCAATCTTAAATAGAAATAGACAATAACTGATCATGTAAAAAAAGTTTAGTGTTTTTTCAACTAGGTTGGCCCCTGTTAATTAAGTATGTTCTTCATGTACTAATTTTGTATGTGTCTCTAACGAGATTATGAAGCAGGAGATACTCGTTTTATTAAGTGTGGAAAGAGAGAGAAAAAAGTATGCACACTGTTCAATCTTCTGATTTTGTATATTAATGAGAATCCTCACAATTAACATAGAATAAACCAGTTCTAACCATCATATAATAGTCAGGTTCTTATGTGTTTGACAACTAAGTCCCACTTTGATGGGTAGATTTGAAAAGTAAATTTGAACAATAAATTCAGATTTTTATGAAAGAAAATACTGTAAAAAAAACTTGTTAAAAATAATATCGAAAATGATTTCAAAACGGTGACTTAAAAGGACTATATATACGTGTGTGTATTTTATTAATTAGGTGCGACGAAGCTTAATAAGTTATTTATAATTATTTAAAAAAAACTACATATATCATAAATAGAACTATTAAACCAAGATTTTTTTATTTTTTATTTTTTTCTGGAAAAGAAAATCCAAGATTATACTAGTAAACATGATCAACCTGTAAAACTCCTAGAGCATTGGTTGTAGAGGAAACGAACAAGATTATCAGCCTCCTCATTTCTCTTGTCTAACAACCAGCGAACTCTGGACTGGTTAAAAACCTCATAGACCAGGACTCTTCTCATTTTCCTCCACTGCTCTCCCCATGGGACAACACCAGTTGTTATAAATCCATGGCTGAGGATTCTTGTTGCCATTGTCACCGGTCTCGATGCGAACACCGCATCGTGTTTCTTCAAGAACTCCCTCGCAATCTCCGGAGAACTCACCGCGATAGCGTGACTGTTTCCAAGGCGGACACACGCAATGTCAGTGTCAAGCTCTCCCATGAGTCGGTGAATCCACCGGTATGCCGGTCTATTCCTCCACATCTCCAGGACACATCCGAGGATCGGCCATGGAGATGGCCCCGGGGGAAGAGGAGGAAAATGCTTGTTTTTAAAGAAGTACTTCTTGAACAACTTGAGGTGGACAATACTGATAAAGATTATGGAAAGGGATAATGATAAAAATGATAGGGAAGTGGCTGAAAACAATAAGGAGAAGGTGAGAGAGTGTGAATAATTTGTGTTGTCAATCATAGGATTCAGGAACCCTTCCATTATTGATAATCTAAAAGTGTGTAACTACTCAAAGCATTACCATATATATATATATATATATATATATATATTGTAGTCAAAAGAAAAAGAAACTAAAAAAAAGTAAAACTCAAGTTGAGCGATTTCATATATTATAAGAACTTGAACTTTCAGCGACCAGATATTCCGCGATCAAAAAAAATTTGGTCCCTGAAGAGTAGTTTCGGCGACCAAATTTTTGGTCACCGTGAGTCTCCTTCCGGGACCAAATTAATTTGGTCCCTGAAAATTGGTTCTGAACATACCAAACGACGACCAAATTTTATTTGGTGGCGGAAGGAGACTTACGGAGACAAAATTTTTTGTCCCCGTGAGTCTCCTTCCGAGACCAAATTAATTTGGTCCTTGAAAATTGGCTCTGAACATACCAAAACGGCGACCAAATTTTATTTGGTGGCGGAAGGAGACTTACGGAGACCAAATTTTTGGTCCCCGTAAGTCTCCTTCCGGGACCAAATTAATTTGGTCCCTGAAAATTGGTTCTGAACATACCAAACGACGACCAAATTTTATTTGGTGGCGGAAGGAGACTTACGGAGACCAACTTTTTGGTTCTCGTAAGTCTCCTTCCGGGGCCAAATTAATTTGGTTCCTAAAAATTAGTTCTTAACATACCAAACGGCGACCAAATTTTATTTGGTGGCGGAAGGAGACTTACGGAGACCAAATTTTTGGTTCCCGTAAGTCTTTTTCTTTTTTTTCCTGCCTAACAGAATCGTTTTTTTTTTTAACTCCTTTTTGTATAAAAATAAAAATAAAAACAAAAATAGTGTATCTCTTTAAGACGAAATAATTAGTCGTCTATTGATTTAGTATCGAAAATAGTGTATTTTTGAACCAAACATTTTTGTAACTAAATTTTAGTTGCAGAATGAAATATTTAGGGACTATGACTATTTAGTCACTGAAAATGCAATTTCTTGTAGTGCACAGAAGCATATAAAAACACACAAATTCGTTGATTCTTAAATAATACCCGAAAATATGCAAGATAAGTTGTGTTAGATTCGTTGATTCTAACTAGAATATCGAAAATCATACAACTCTATTGAGAAAAACTCTCAAAGGGATTTTATTAATAATCACCAAAAAACTCCTCTACAAAATAACAAAGAAGCCTTTAAATAGTAATTCTAATCCTAATCCTAATCATATACAAATTTGAAATAGTAAAAGATAATTCTTAGAATTTGACAATATTAGAGAAAGTGAGAGAGAGAGCCAAAAAAAAAAAAAAAAAATAAAAGAAAAAGGAACAACATGTTAAAAAGAATACCAATGATGTGATTTAAGAAAAAAAGAAAATTAAAAAATTATTTTAACATGTAATCATTAGATAGAAAAGGAAAAAAATACAAAGGAAAAAAATGAAAAAAGGGCTAGGAAGAACCATAAGTTGATAAGTGTTAGAAGAAATAAAAATATAAAATTGACTTTTTTATATATATTATGTTAAGATAGATTTAGGATTATGATTAAGATTTACCAATTAAAAAAAAATCCCTTTCTCACCACCATAATGACATGATATCATTGAATATTCCATCCCAATGGTACTATTTTGTTACTTCCACACTTTTATGACAGTCATGAGCAGAGGCCTTAAAACAAGGTGGCTTTATTAATATATATATATATATATATATATTCCCACCCAATTTAGATATTCTATTTTAACATTAAACCAGTTGTTTCTCTCATTCTCTCGTTCTTTCTTTTCCCTCTCCTTTTCCCTTCGATTAGAATTGTTCATCAGTCAGTCACTAAGTAAATTTATCGATTTGAGAATTATCTGTATCACACCATTTTTTCAAAATTCAAAATTGTTACCAATATTGAGGTGTCACAACTCATCAAAAATCAATCAAATATCATCAGTTTATTTTTAAAGAAATAGACAAAAACTTTCTAAAAAAATTGGTTGGAGTATGGCTTGATTGGTATCTCAGGGAGAAAAAACTAAAAAGAAGTGTCGTGATCAAAGCTCTCGTATTTTTATTGGAGAATATAGAAGCTATTTTTTCTTTAAATAGATCTCATCTCATTAAGTGGATAAACATATAATTATATAAATAAGTGAACTAAACTGTTATAAATTGATTAAAAGAAAATGACATGTCCCATGAAGGGACGATAGATATGCCTATATATATATATATTGTTAAAATGTGTAATTTGAAAAAAAAAAAGAAGAAATTTCCTCAAAAAAGAAAAAAAGAAAAAAAAAAAAAAAAAGTGTTAAAAAGTGGTTCCCAATACTAGCTGAATAAAAAATGGTCGGTCACTCAAAAAATGAGTAACCAACTACAGAGCATCTTCAAAACGGTACCAGTGAACTTAAGCGCCGTACGGATTCACCTCTGCAGTTCGACCCAATTCACTTCAAGGTCTCTTCTATAAAAACTCCTCTGCTCTAATCCATGGAAAACCCTCTGGACTTCCCAACTCTTTTTGTCTCGAATTCATTCATTCTCTTTGGTTTTGGTTTTGGATTGTGGTTGATAATTTGCAGGGTCTGGTTCTGCGGTGGAAGATTCGAAGATCGCTTGGAAATGGAAGGAAACAGTGTCCCTCTCTCTGATGGTTGTGTGGAGGTTGTGGTGGGTGATCCTCAGCTTTTGGACAAGAAAATCTCTGCCATTCGAACTGCTGGTCCTGCTAAACTCCAAGTACTTTTTTCTTTCACGTCCTTCTTTGGGCTCCTTTTTTTTTTTTTTTTTTTTTTAAAAAATGGTTTGTCATTTTTGTTTTAAAATTGGTTTTCTAATTTCTGAAGCACTGGAATTGGGCGTTGAGGAAAAAAGGGTCTTTAATTTTTTTCAGTAAAATGTACTGGGTCTTTTCTGCTGGTCTTTGAGTTTTGTTGTTAATGAACCCTTTTGTTTGCTTTGTTTTGTTTATGAATGGCAGGTTATTGCAGATTTTGATGCTACACTAACAAGATACTGGGTCAATGGTCGTCGGGGGACGAGTAAGTTTTCCAAGTACTTGTATGGTCTTCTATATTTTTTATCCGTGGAATTTGGTTCCGTTCTCTTAGTAACTTGACAGCCATAGGTAGTCATGGCCTTTTGCGACAGGGGAATCCGGAATATGATAACAAAAGGAGGGACTTATATTATCACTATCATCCATTAGAATTTTCACCAACGATTCCAATTGAGGAGAAAACAAAGCTAATGGAAGAATGGTATTCATTTCTATATTTCAGTTGTTGAGTACATTGTGACGTAAATTAAAATCGCTAAATTGCCTCCAACTACTACAATGTAATCGATTGTTGACAAAAATAGTTGACTTGAAAAGCTTGTTCATGTTCCTTCGATGCTAGAACATTGCGTTTACGTGTAATGGAATTCAAAACGTAGAAGTTGTATTTGGCATTTATGCAGGTGGGGAAAAACTCACGCTCTTCTGATTGAAGGAGGGCTTACGTATGATGCGATAAAGCAATCTGTTGCTGATTCTATAATTGCTTTCAGAGAAGGTGTTGCTGAACTATTTGAGCTTTTGGAGGTTAAACTCATTTCACTTGAACCTTGTTTCCTATACGGATAAATATGCTTGTTGTACGGAAAGCATTGAGTTGACAATTTGATCCTTTGATTTGTGATTATTTCGTGAGGAACGATATGTTGGCTACCTACTACATGATATCATTACTCTAAACTTTAATTTAGTCTCTTTTCTTTTTTTTTTTTTTTTTTTTTTTTTTTGTGCCAGGACAAGGACATTCCAATACTTATATTTTCTGCAGGACTTGCAGACATAATTGAGGAGGTCGGTGTTCTAAATTCATTTTTTTTGGAACCCCATCGTTGACCCATGTTTTAATTTATGGATCGTGTCTTCAATTTGCTTTGATGTCTCTTCTTTCACGGTATCAGGTCCTGAGACAAAAGCTTCACAGATCTTTTAAGAACGTGAAGATTGTCTCAAACCGAATGGTATTTGATGAAAATGGTCATCTGATAGCTTTTAAAGGTATCTCATTTTTTATTTAATTTTTTTGTAATGAACTTGAGGGTGTGGGGGATTTGAAATCTGTACATTTTGGTGGAGTCAGGTGTGTTACTACCACTAAGCCATACCTACAACCACATATTTAATCCTTTTCAATTGTGAGTAAAGGAAGTTCTTTTTTTTATTTATTTTTTTTAATCTTTGTGTTTGGGGGTGGGGTGCTGGAATTTGGGAAAATTAGCAAGTTTTTTTTGGGGAAAACATCCTGTTTTATCAGATTAGCATACAGTTTTCACTTTTTTTTTTCCTCTTTATTTCTATCCGGAAATCATTATGTCGACATTACCTTTTCTATTCGATTAATGATAAAGCGAGCTTTTACTATTTGCATACAGGGAAGACAATTCATAGTCTAAATAAAAATGAGCACGCTCTTGAGATGGCTGCTCCTCTTCATGATCAATTGGGCGATGTGGCTGGGCCGACTTATGACAATGCCTCGGTCAAGACGAGAACCAATGTGTTGCTTCTGGGTGATCACCTTGGAGATCTTGGAATGTCTGACGGTTTGAACTATGAGACTAGAATTTCTGTGGGGTTTCTGTGAGTACATTGGGTCACTTTGCATGCTTTAATTTCCGTGGGGTTTCTTGCTAAAACAAGAACATAAGCTGATCGTTTACTAAACTCATATATCTAGCGTCTGTTTCCGTTGTTGGCACTGAAAGAGAACATGGATATTACAGAAGTCTGTTTTCCTTGACTTTCCTCTTTAATGAAAAAGCCATGTCCTGTCTACGTTCTCTCGCTGTTTTGTTATTTTCGAGAAATTATGGCATATTTTTTTTGTTGCTGAATTCTGTTGTTTTGTATTTCAGGAACGATAACATTGAAAACTCTCTGATGAACTACCGTGATGCCTTTGATATAGTTTACCTGGTGAGTAAAGTACCAACTCTATGATTATTTCTTGTTTTCATCTACTTCAGTTGTCTCGAAAGAAGCAATTTACCATCGTCGGATACAATATTAGTCTTCTGTTATGAAACCGAAAATAATCTCCTTAGTTCAGGCTTACAGGTTTCTTGGTAATCCGATTATTCTACATGGAGAGATCTTTAAATGCTGTTGTTTTCTCAACTAAAGACATGAATCTTTTCAGCTATGGGAAAAAAAAGGGAGACCAGCAAAACTATCATTGATAACTGAAATATTGGCTTGGAAAATTTATTTCTTGCATAAGCTTACTTATGTAAATGGTTGCATGCAGAACGATGCACCTATGTCGGGAGTCGTCAAGCTTGTTTCGCAGCTGTGGTCGAGTGATAGTGTCTGAAGCCCAAACCCGAGTCCTAGGCTGAATAGCTTCGTCTTTGAGCCCTTTCTTTTTCTCTCTTTCGGGTATATGACTCAACATATTGATTAGCATAGCCAATGCTAAAGATGCTATTCTTCTGTTAGTAGCCAACCTATTTGGATGAGAACTTTGCACTTATAATATCCACTAAGAATCTTAACATAAATCATGGGTTGTTGATTACATATTAAGCAACTATATTTCATTTTACCTTAAAAACGCACTACATTGTATCTTCTTCACGCAAGTTGGTAGTTACGAAGTTTTAACAAAAATTAATGGTCTGATTTATTTAATTAAATTATCATCCCTTTAGAGATGGAAAAAAACTAAATGGAAAAAGCTCCAAAAGCAAGCCAACTCAAATGAGCAAAACTTTGAAAAGAAAAAGGCTTACACTTCTTCATCTTATAAACAGAAGTGAAAATGCCCCTATACACTATTCACAAAAAGCTTCTCAATTTTGCCCCATCTGCCTCACAATGACAACAGAAGAAAATGAGAGAAGTATGAATTAGGATAACAACGGTAACTAGAAATGACAGAACGGATTGCCCTATGCAATTGCCACTGGGTAACTAGAAATGGCAGAACGGGTTGCCCTATGCAACTGCCACTGCTACCGCCATTTCCATTGCCATTGTCATTGCTGGCACTGCTGCAGCTGCAATTAGATTCGATGAACATTCGTCCCTGGGCTGCAGCGACTTGGTGTAGTGAAATTCAATCTGTAATCGGTGATGAATTGGGGTCGATGCCATCAAACCCTTCTTGACATCGGCCTGCAATTCCCTAATAGGAATTGCAGCCAAGAAGCTCTTAATGTACTCTTTGCACGACTCTTTGCCTTTACATACAATTTCCACTTCTTTTTCATTGTTTCCCTTCTCGTTCTGGTCGTCTACCGGAACCACTTCCGCTTTAGTTTCCTTATCGTCTTTTGCCTGTCCCTTTTGAGCGGTGGGTTTCTCTTCTGATGATTGTTTAGTCTCTTTCGGTAATCTCTGGATTATTGTGTCTTTGTCAAACTTCAGAACATAAGCCTGATTACATCCCTCGAAAAGCCTCTCACCCAACGTGTCGATTAAGTAGTAAGCATCGTGTTCTACCTTTAGGACAAAGAAATGGTCGTTCCAGCTAACAATATATACCATGGAAGATTCATCATCGCACGGTAAGCCTGATGCAGAACGACTAATATCGTTCCATATGCTGTCGAAGGACATGGCACCATGAAGGAAGTCAAATTCCCCTTCTTGCAGCCCTTCAGGATGGAAGAAACCGATGAATGATTTCTCAGGAGCCACATTGAGAGGGCGAATCTTAGCTTGCAGGATTGTCTCTAGATCAAAGTGTTTGTCGGGGAACCGCTCAAGGTAGTCCTTGTTCTCACAGAGGTTTCTCCATGCTGATGATCCATCTCGGATCAAGCCATCAAATTCGGATTTGATGGGCATCTCGTCTTGGTTGGATTGCAACCAATTAGCAATGATAGCAACCAGGGCTGTACATGCACTCTCTCCGGCAGCACGCTCACTTCTTTGATCAATTGATGCGAAAAATACTTGTGTTTGGAGCTTCATAAGCCCATCCCGGCTCGTTACCTCCTTGCTCTCCCAACTTCCCACAGCAAAATTGTCATCCCCAAATTCAGAAATTGATGACCGATTAGTCGTGGAACCGTCTCGCCGCTGCCAGAAAATAGGGATTATACACGTTAGGAACATAGTATTATTTAAGGGTGAAAATCAAACATTAAACATGGGATACCAATCACAAAAATAAAAGATTATAGACAATGAAACGCACCCCCAAACTAGATTCATCGGAGGAACTAAGCTGCCTACGATCAAAATCAATATCGTCACAAACATCTTCTCCATAATGCTTTTTCAAAAGAGGCTCCCCTTTGGCTATAGGAGATTTGCTTAAGTTCATTTTCCTCTTCTTCCACGGTAGGATTCTACGCTTTGAACTTCGCGGAAAGATCTCTTCAGGGACTACTGTACAAGAATCATCTATATGCGAGCAACCTACATCAGATTTACGGTTACTATAATAGATCCAACACTCGTCTTCGCCGTTGAGATTAGTATTGGAGTAGAATGACCGTTGAGCACAATTTGCAATGGCCAATGATTCATAACTAACCGAATGCTTAACACCAAAACCCTCCTTGCTTTCTTCCGATTCTGCCCCGGCTTCATCATTAGGCGAATCTGTGTCAAAAGGATAATGGCACGGAGCATCCTCACTTCTAATAGAACTCCTACCATCACTTCCATATTCTTCATGGCGTGTCTTTTTTGCTTTTCGAGCTGACACGTAATCTTTGAAGGTTTTCACCTTTCTCAAACCTGCCTTAAGAGCGGACTCATCTTTAGGTGATGAGAGAGCTTCCAAAGAACGGGGCGACATAAGGAAAGGAAATGTTGATCCCTGCGCTGTCCCCGAAACCACTTGCCCAGTTCTCACTTCCAATACACTAAGGGATAGCTGCATTGTTTTGGAGAAATTTGGATCAGAGAATTATTCAAATCTAGAAACAAGGGGGGAAATGCAAAGAGAAAGAAAAGGGTAAAATCCCACGATAATAAAAAAAAATCAGTGCCAAACTGTGTGAGTCCCTGTATAGTACATTTTGCGAGTTCAGAATTGACATGTAAATTGGTGATTGTTTAAGAATTAGTGGAGACAAATAGCATTGCTCGAACTAAGAAGGTGCTTACAATAAGCGAAGGACAAGATTCAGCGGAGCAACCGGGGACATTAACAGGAATTCTGCAAACATGCTCCGTTCCCTCGCCAACGGAACCGTACTCTGCTAGGTTCAATGATGCAGTTCCAAAAACAGGAGCCCTGTTCTTCACTCCTTGATTCACACCCTAAACCATTAAATAAATAAATAAAAGTGACACTATCAAATAGTCCAACCAATAAAGAACAGAAAAGGGTAAACTTGAAAAAGAATATAGCAACAATTAATATAACCAACTCCCAAATAATGGAGACAAATTATACATCACTCCAACTAAACAATAGTTCTAAAAATAAAATAAAATAAAAAAGCTTAGAAAATTGGAAATTACAATGCACTATGAGCAAATATCTCTCTCTTTCAAAATGGCATGAGTGTGATGATTTAACAGCAAATTTTTAAATTTCTACCAAAAAACAGCTAATTTTTAAAATTGAGAATATTGTAAAGAAAGAATATGCCAATTTTTTATTCTATACAATTTTCAAACATCAGGGAAAGTAAATTGAGAAATGATTGCATAATTCAGATAAGGGACAATTAAACACGCAAAACTAAATAAAACTCGAAAACAAAATTATAAGCATATTCTTTCTGTATATATTACCAATCAGCAAAGAAGATAGATAATTCTTCTAAGTTTGATTTAGACTACTTTGAAGACAAAAAAAACCTCCTTAATGGACATTAGTGACGTTGGTAATATAATAAGACAAAGTAATACCCAAAATAAAAAATAAAAAAAATACAAGAATGATAACATATTAGAAAAAACTATATATAAATATATATACGTATAAACGAACATGACATCAGAACCGTTTGACACAGTCTAACGTCCATAACTCCGTTCACATCGATTAAGATTTTAGTTTTTTTTTTTTTTTTTTTTTTTAATGTATTTATAGTGTTTCTACTATGTCTCTATATTTTAATTTTTGTTTTTTTGTTTTGTTTTTTTATTATAGCTTCTGGTAGAAGTTGTTTATCCGGAGATACCAAGACAAACACAGCTAAGAAAACAAACATAACCAAGAAATTTCATTTCATTAACATCCAGTACAGTTTTTATTTTAAGGGGGAAATTTCAAATCAGAAAAAACAAAAGGATGAAATTCCATGTACTTGTAGAAATCTGTAAAACAAATAATAGGTAAAAAACTACAACTAAAATCTGAAAGGAAAGAAAAAAAAAAAAAAAAGGGATATTGAAATATAAAATATTTCTAAAAAGATCAAAGTAAAATAAACAGATGAAAAAGATAAATAACAGATATTCTTAAACCCAGAAAGGAAAACCTGAAGGGAGTGATTAAAAAAAGATGAAATCTCATGTATTTGTATGTAAATCTGTAAAACAAAAAATCTGTGAAAATTATTTATAAATGTCTTAAAAGAAAGAAAAAAAAATTTGGGTAATTCAATAAATTCTGTTCCTAAAAATATAAAAATGAAAAAGATAAGTAGCTGACGTTCCCAGAAAAGGAAAAATATGAGTTAATTACTTTTAAAAAAAAAAAAAGAACAAACAAAAAGTGGATGAAATTTCAAGTATTTGTATGTAAATATGTAAAACAAATAATCTATGACATGAAATCCTCTCTTTTTTTTTTCCCCAATTTTTGTGATGGCCTTGGCCACTCCCTTAATCACAAAAATCTAAAAAAAAAAAACAAAAAAAAAAAAACAAAAAAACAAAAAAACAAAAAACAAAACAAAAAGATCATCATCAGAAGTCAAGAGACATCAACTAAAAATAAATTGAGAAAAGAAGAAGAAGGAGGAGGAGGAGGAGGAGAAGAAGAAACAAACAAATATATGGACATAATTTACTATTATATATATATTTATATATATTTATATATATATATAGAGAGAGAGAGAGAGGAGGACTTACCTTGAAGACTGTAAATGCAAGCTCCCATGGATAAAACAGACCCTCCTTGGGACCGGAGAAACTGCAGACGTTTCGAAACTCCTCATCAAAACAAACCAATCCGAAATCGCCAACAGAGCATTCCTTGGTGAGATTCTTCTTGGTGGAGCGTCTGAGAAGTCCTAAAGCCAGGCCCTTTTGTTGTCCCTTCCATTGAAACTCAACAAAGAATACACTCTTCTCTTCCAATTCGGGCCCTTCAAATATTCTAAGCGTCACAATTACCTCCAATTTCTTCGACCATATCCATGGCGGCCATCTCATCATCTTCACCACCATTGTTGTTGTTTTTTATTTTATTTTTTATTTTTTATTTTTTTATTATCAGAAAACAAGAGAAGAAGAAGGAAAAGAAGAGTAAATAAAACACCCTTTTAGATAGATAGAGAGAGATAATTGAGGAGAGAATCAATATTTTGGAGTTTTTGTTGGAGTAGCCGAATCCAGGGGGGGGTTGAATTTGAAAAATGGAGGTTTTGTGGGATTTTTTATTTTTATTTTTATTTTTTAAGTTTTGAAAAAGTACACAAAGGAGATATTCAAAGTGGCTTGAGAAGTTGACATGTAAAATATAGTGTATATGTGTATGTATTTATATATAGTCTGGAATATGCCGTCTGTGACACAGTGCTATACACTTTCAAGGATATTTGTTCCACAAAAATTAAAAATTAATAAAAAAAAATAGAAGGAATTTTATTTTAGAGAGAGACGGCGACAGGACGGCAGTAAAAAAACAATTGAGAACCAAGGCCTCTTAATCTATTTGCATCTTGGAAGTGATTTTTTTTCTTTTTTTTCTTTTGTTATTCTTTTAAAAATAAAACAGGACAAGGTGACTCTATTATTTTTTTAGATTTTTTAGTTTTATATGGACAGGAGTATTTTTCTAAATATGATAGAATTAGATCATTTTATATTTATTTGTTTCTCTCAGTCATCTACACAAGACCTAACATAACATCTTCAACCTAAGCATCAATAACTAAAGCTGAAACGAGATCTAAAGAGGAATTAGAGAGATCCGTGCTGAATGGATAAAGGGAAGTTGTCTTGCAAAGATATCCAATCTTTTGTCATTCCATCCACCCACGTGGGTTTCTTTTTTTTCTTTTTTATTTTTATTTTTGGCACTTTGAAGTTTGACCTTCTTCTATTCTTTATTTGAATTATCTACTTTTTCGGATTTCGTTTATTATGGCCAGGTTAACCCATCATTTTGTTTTAAAGTAGTGTTATTGATAAAATTATCATATCAATTATAAACATCTACAATAAAAAAAGATAATAACTTAAAATCATGTAAAATGTTATCAAAAAATTAAGATTTGATTTGGTGTCCTTATTTATTTATTTATATTATTGTGATTCTTCTTCCCAAATCAGATGATCCTGTCCATTTATTATTGTTATTATTATTATTGTTTGGCTACTGATTAACCTCAAGCTTATTCCTTCTCTAAATTAGATGAGTTTTTGCATTTTTTGGTTCATTTGGATACAAGTCCAGCCTACTACGACTTGTTATAGCATGGAAAGTCTTATTTGATTTTTGTACAGATTTGAAATTTTCCTTTTTCGGAAAGGATATTTTGAAGATGAACTGGATAATTTTATGAAAATAAAATATAAATATTATTTGGATTTTAATTTTTTTTAAAAAAAAAAAAACCTACACTACATATTTCGGTTTATCATTTTTTTTAAAGATGATTTTGGTTTTCTCATTTGAAATATTTATCAAATTCATAATTTTGGCCCGACAAATGTTTATATTTTTCATCTTTAAAAAAATAATAATAAAACTAAAACTGCTCAATTTTGACTAATTAAAAGATCAAAATATCCATGCAGAGAGAATAAAAGAAAAAAGGATAAATTGTTTTGTAGGCCTCTTAACTCTTAGATAGGTGAGAATGCGATCCCTTATCTTTTTATTTTTTATTTTTTTTTATTTTGGGTAAAAAATACTCCTAAACTCTTAAGTATGTGAGAGTTTGATCTCTAATCTTTTTTTTTTTTAACACCCCTGAACTCTTAAAAAGGTGTGTTTTGGTCCTTCCGTTAATTTAGATAGAGGATGGGGGTACGACGGTTGGCGTGATAGCGATGGGGATGTCACCTAAACTCGTGGAGGACGGCAATGAACATCCATTTTTCAATAAAGGTACTATTTTACTTTAAAAAAATAATAATGAGTTCAAAACAATTCCCAACTAGAATTTTTTTTTTTTCAGAACACATTTCAAGTTTTTATATTTTTTAACTCAAAACAGTTTGTTTCTAATCAAAAGCACAACTCCAATTGCATTAACTTTTTTGCAATCAAAATTCTCAAAACTCCAAGTGGGTGTACGCTCCAAACCCACTTAATTCTCTTAACAATGTATAGTACTGCTAGGAGAAAAGCTAAGAATTATTTTCATTAATCTTACGTTACATTAACAATACATCA
This sequence comes from Ficus carica, assembly GCA_009761775.1. Lineage (NCBI taxonomy): Eukaryota > Viridiplantae > Streptophyta > Magnoliopsida > Rosales > Moraceae > Ficus > Ficus carica. Next base: position 8,489 of record VYVB01000732.1, on the reverse strand, counting down.
AGAACTACCCCATTTGTTGTGTCCATTTGAGTTGTTATAAAGATACTTTGATTGGAGTTAAGTTGATGTTTTGATTTGTGCATTCGGCTGAAAATGAATTGTTTGAATTAAAAAATGTAAACATTAGAAATATGTTCCAAAAAAAAAAATAGCGACATAAACCTTGTTTCGTTATTATCGTCATTTAATACAATTTAAAAACAATTTATCTCATTTCGACTTGAATAAAAATTATACACTTTAAAAATTTAGTTTTAAGAGAGATTTGTATATATTAAAAGTGAACTTGATTTATTTTTAGGGCCGAAAAAAAAAACTTTTGGAAAAATTTTAATTGGAGTGAACCAATCAGACATAAGCTTAACCTGATAATAATTAGAGTCCAATGATTATGACAATTTTACTTTATTTATCTTATAAATTTATATTCTCCATGTGACAAGTATATTTTCTTTCTTTGTTTCAGAATCATTCCTTTTTTCTTTTATAAAAAACGTACCTTTTCATTTTCACATTAAATTTTATGAAGATATTTCATTCATTTTTATGTTCGTACACAAAAGAAATAAAAAAAAAAGATAATTTATTTTAATGCGCATCGGTTGGGTGAGTAGAGAAAGTTGCACACGTGCGCAAAAAGATGCCGAAGGAGATAGTTTGACCAATTATTTGTCAATGCCTTGCATTACGTGAAAAAGGGAACGCGTTAAAAACTTCAGATAGTCTCTCCATTTCGTCTATATAATTCAAAAAATGTTTTTGCGTAAACATAACTTACTATATAAATTATGTTTGTTTATGTTGTAGATCTTTGCTTCTAATATCACACGTTTTTCTATTCATGTGGTGCTGATTACATTTTTAAATAAGATCTAAATCAACAAAATACACGTGAGATAGAATACGGGTCATCTCACGTAATTGATCTCGTATTATGTGTTTTCAATAATAATGTGAGATATACCCGTAACCACAAACACGTACGGAGTAAAAGTTTTTTTAAATCATAGAATTCTCGCATATTCTGTTCTGATTTGAGACTTATTCACATTGCCTTTCTACTAGTCTTATGCTTTTATTGGAGAATGTCCTAAACCAACTAAAAACGTGGTGTTGTGTAAATACTATACTGTACATGCAAATCTCCTAGAAAGTTTTGTTTTTGTTTGTTGTTTTTTTTTTTTTTTGGTTTTTTTTGTTTTTTGTTTTTTTGTTAATGAACTCCTAGAAATTGTTTTAGTTTAAAACTACTCTTTCCAATCTATAGTAAATACTACTAAAACATTACTTAAATAACGTACCAAATAAAACATATATTGAAACATAAATAATTTATATAATGAAAAGAATAATAACTAATGAGTACAGCAAACCAAACAGTCCCTCCCACCCCAAGCGACACTGAGTTAGGGCCCGTTTAATGTATGAGTTTGAGTTAAGATTTGTAAGTTTAAATAGTATTTTTTATTGACTTTTTCAGAAAAGACAAAAAACTTTGAGGAAAAAGACAAAAATTGAGTTGATGGTGATAAGTTTGAACTCATCAACCAAACTAAGCCTTACTCTTCCCCCCCCCCCCCCCCCCCCCCCCCCCCCCCCCCCCCCCCCCCCCCCCCCCCCCCCCCCCCCCCGAGGCTCCGACTTCGTTGAGTTCTTTTTTTTTTTTTTTTTTCCCAAAAAATTGTCCTGAGTTTCTTTTTTTTTTTTATTTTGTGGGAGAAGTTAGGCTTTTATTAATTTTCAAAAATTTTGAAAATTTTGAAATAAATTTATTTCTTATTTCATTAATTAAATATGGTGGTATTCTTGACATTTTCAAAAATTTTAATTAGGAGTGTATTATTTGACCCATTTTTTTCGCTTCATAAATATGGTCTTACATTACTTGTTTGAAAAGGAAAAGGGCGCAAAAACCACGTGCAGATTTTCCAAAATATCGTATTGGGAAGTGCAAATCAATCCAATAACAGCAAGCTGTGATAAATGCTGGGTGACAGACATGTCAGTGACGACACGACGCAGCAATTGGCAGCAACAGCTGCAACACGGACAATCTGAACACCATGAAATGCTCGGCATTAATCAACACGTGCTTGTATTTAACACGAGTATCACAACTCACAACACGTGTGGGTCCCCACATTCCGTGCATTTTTACACCTTATAATTATAATTAGATAGAATTATTTATAAAATTATTATTAGATTATATTTAGAATAGTAATCACTTGTATTTTTTGTTATTTGTTTAGAGAAATTGTCATTTTTAGGAGAAAAAAAAGTCCTTTTTTTTTTTTCTGCACTCAAGAAAAAATTCATTTGATACTAGTGTTATATTATTGGTTTTTTTTTAATGGTCTTATTTTTAAGTTAGTTGACAAAGCATTTATTTATATTTTATTTACGATTATTCACTATTTCATATCTTAAATTTTAATTCTAATTATAATTTCTGAATATCAATTCATATTATAAGTTTGTCATCTTTTCATTAGTCGACACAATAATTAGATGTGACAACCTTTAAAGCACCTGTTATTAAAAAAAAAGATAAAAGTTGATATTAGAGTTAGTATTTTTCTTATTTAAAAATATATGCTATATATTTTTAAACATTTTCAAATTATATCTTTGAATTTTAACCTTAGTTCAAATGTGTAACTATATCTTTTCGGTTAAGCGTTGGACTTTGGGCATTGAAAAATTCCCTAAAAAGAAAAAGAAAAAAAAAAAAAGGATTTTGAGCATTTAAATGACAACAACTTTACTCGTTCTCCGGTTTTTTTTTTTTTTTTTTTTTTTTGGAAAGGCAATGGACAGGTTGATGTTTAGCTTTAAAGGGTAAATTTTGTTAATTAAGCTGTCAAAACTAGTAGTTGATCAAAAGAAGGTAATAGGAACAAATTCAGAAGGACATTGTAACAATAAATTCAGTGTATATTTTATAACTTAAAGTACGGGGTACAAAATAAAATAGTAAAACCCGTTTTGGGAATTTTTCCCCCTTGTATTGCTGATTTTGTATCAGCGGATTTATGCGTTGCTGATTAAATAAAAATCCACTCCCACCTTATAATAATAATAATGATAATTAAATATTGAATCCCTTTTTTTTTTTTTTTTTTTGGGCACGACTGAGCATATATTTGTATTAACTAAGGAGAAGGAAAAACGAATTATGTAATTATTCCTTTTATTATTTATATTTTTTTATGCACACGTCAAGGAAAACATTAAACAAATGGCTATTTACCATTCACAAAAACAGTTAAAATGGCTATTTACCATTGGATTTTTAACGATCAAACTCCTCTTAGGTTTTTCAGCGATTAATTATGTTTTTAACAATCAACCATTAATTGTTGTCTTTTCAATATACATAATTTAGGATTTTTTTAAATTTTTTTCGTAACATTATTAAATATGTTTAGGATTTGTATCAATGATTAACAACTAAGAATATCTCTCAAATGCCCAATTAATTCACCATAATCAAGAAATTAATTAAAAAAGATAGGCACATGGTTATCATGTAAGAGATCTTGGTTGAATCCCACACAATAGTACCTATAGAAAATCTCCCACTTGTGGCAACTATATCTATTATCAATTACTACGTATTAAAAGAGCGGATTCTAAACCTCATGGCGATTCTAGCGCTCGCAACATAATTTTTTTTTTTTGGTTTGCCTTCGCTCATGCTCTCCAGACTAAGTTACCAAACTAAGTAATTTGATTTCTGATTAGTTAAAAGTTACTAACTAAGGCGGAACAAAAAAATCAAATCTTAGAGAAATCAAGTTCCCTTCACTATTGCTAGAAAATGACATGTTTTGTTGGTTACAATTTCGTACGTGTGGTCCGATTTCTTTATTCATTTTTCCTAATTTATTTATTTATTTTTTTGGTCCATTTTCCTAATTTATTTATACATATTGTTAACCACCCATAGTTCTCATACTTTTTTTCCTGGAAAATCTGGATCATGGTAGACGTGATGGATTCATTATTATAACAATCTCTTTTTTTAGGATAATAATTATTATAACAAATGACACCATTGAATCAATAAAAAATAAAATAAAAAATAAAAAAACAACAAACAAACAGCTATTTCCCTCTCTGTACATTCATACCATGTAGATTGCGGGAAAATGACAACCTTTCATGATAATAATAGTAGAATCGAACTATGATCACCTCACATAAGCTTTTTATTTTTTATTTTATTTTTAAATGTTGAATGGTGGTAAAATAAAAAATAAAAAACATTTCAATTATTAAAATTATTAAAATTCTTTGTTGGGTCCAACTTGACAAAAACAATTTAATTTTTAATATGCCAAAATGATTTGTCCAGTGACAAAGTCTGCAAAAATTTCCAGTGAGAATACAATATGAAAACCTAAAAGAGATCAATACACTTTTTAAGTGTTGGGCTTTATTTTTAATTGATTGGGTATATTGTATTTTATTTTAATTGATTGGGTATGGTTTGAACTCTCAATTTTATGTGGGGCACAGTAGAGTATTGTTTCTTAAGTTGAGGCACCATTGTGATTTAATAATTTTAGTGGGGTTTAGATTAACTATTTCCTAAAAATTTACATCCCTTAAAAAAAATTAAACCAAACTATGTGTCCCATCAAGAAAATGGTAGCTTCACTCAGAGATTTCTATCATCTAATTCCCAATAAATTACATACACGATATGACCAGAAAACAAAATGCCAATATTCTTTATTACTATAAATTTGTACTATATATAAAGCCAAAAAGCAACACCTATCAAAGGAGGTAAAAACCACTGATTAGCAAAGAGGCTATCAAAACCTTTTCCGAGTTCTAGAAAGGATTTAGCCCCTATATCTCCTTATTTGTATTTATTTTGTATTACTCTGATAATATTATCTCATATCATGATTTTTTAATTAATGTGATATAGAATATTTTGATTGAAATTTAATTATTTATTAACGTGTCATAATATTATTGAAAGGATATAAAAAAAAAAGACATGATTACAGTTTATTCTTCGAGAAAAGAAAAAAGTGAAAAATCATTTTTTTTTTTTTTGCTTGGAAAAAAATCATGTCCCTTTAATAATTGGTTTTCCCCCCGTGAGTCTGGTCATTGGCATTTCTTTCCTTTCTATTTTTGTTGTCACAGGGTAGAAGAAAAAGGATTTTGATGGCCTATAAATAATTTTGAGTCTCGGCTCTAATCATGAAGATTATAGCAAGTGTATATCTTATTTATCTGTACGTACATTTTATTGTGGGTGCTGAATAAGTTCTGTAGGTTGGACATGACTATACTATCCGAATCTCTAGGTTACGCATACGTTCAATTATGTTGAGCAAGTTTTAGGTTAATTTCATTTTTTGGTTTTTGAATTACATGTACAACACATGTAAACTTGAATCATGTATATATATTTTTAATTTACTCTTAAATAATAAATCATTTGTGAGTTACATGACATTTTCCACTAAGTATAGGGGAGCTTTTAGCCACAAAAATAAGAAAAAAAGATTAAAAATTAAATTATAATTTTATAAAGATGTTAGAATCAAATTAGCAATTGTACTTTTTAATTCTAAAGGATTTTTAATATGATCAAACGGTTAAAGAAAGATTTTTCTTTTCTTTTCACCCTAGAAACTCTCCTTTTTTTTTTTTTTTTTTTTTTTTTTTTTTTTTTTTCTTTAAGGGTAGAACTCTCCATATTATTAAATCCACAAATAATTTAAATTCTAATTAATATATTTGAAGAATTATAGTACTACAATTATAACAAAGGAAAGCCTATGGATAAGGATGAAACAAACAATCGAATAAATTTCTAACCCAAAACGTGATGCAAACAACAATGATAAACAATGCAAACAAGCAAGTTAGGTGGGCTATGGGCATATAGTACTACAATTTAATTCCTTTGATTTTATAATAATCCCAAAAAAAAAAAAAATCCCAAAACATTCATATCGATGATGCACATAATGTACAAATAATTAAAGATGAACTAGTTTGGTAAAAATTCCACATCATGCACGAAAGACAAAAACAACAAAAAAACAACAAAAAAAAAAATCCCACCTAAACTTTGGTCGAGCCTCCAAAAGCATGATATTTCGCCACATATATATATAGCAGAAATATATATAGTAGGCCGTTACATTAATGTTAAATTCCCTTTGGAATTTAGGTATTGATAATGATGAAAACAGAAATCAACTCAGCATTGATGGTCATGATGATGCGACCGACCATCAATACTTTGCCACAAATTAAACATTAAAATAAGATTCTTATTTAATACGGTCTTTCCTTTTGGACGACTTTGAGTTGTGACATATACTTAATGAATTGTTGTACCTTTTTTTTCCCATAATATTTCTTATAATGAAGAAATTCATTGAATGGTGTATATGAAATGTATGTTATTGGCCTTATTTGTGATGGAAAAAAAAAAAAAAATTTTTGCAATTATATAAGCTGTATGACTCTATAAATATCTATATAATGTCCTTTGTCATTATGATATATTTATTTGCTAGCCATTCAATGTCCTTTATTTATTGGCTAGCTACGGTGTTAGATTAAAAAGTAAGAAATTATGTTTGGTCCGTACTAGCATTTATAAAAAGGTTTCAGTTTTCTGCGAGGGTTAAAAAAAGGTTGCGGTCTTTTTCTGAGAAGGGAATAAAATGTCATTTTTACAAGAATTTTTGTTTAATTTCAACCAAAAAAAAAAAAAAAGTATTTAATATGAAAAGTATTGAACAATCTAATGAGATTTCTACTCTATATCACACTATTATAGGTTGTATAAGATCGTATATAAATTTCAAGAGCTTTCATACTTGTACCGTAATACGTGTTTTTAAACATTAAATATGATAAAAATCATATATAAGTAATATATACATATAATATAAAAATGACAATATTTGATAAAATTTAACAGTCCAAAACACTATATTTTACGAATAGCCGCAACTGATTATTAATAAAAGTATTTTAAAGTATGAGACAGATGGTCATATCATTTTTCTACTTCTTATTTAATCAAATAAATTTGTGAGTTGTATCTTCTTAAAGAAAATTCACTTGCACATATAAAGTTGTTGTTGTTGCTGTTGTTTTTTTAATTTTTATTTTTTTATTTTTTTAATATAGAGGGAGACAATTCAAAGTTGTATATGCGTGTCAAAGCCCTTCATCTTCTGAGATAGATTTAACTTCCCTTTTTTGCTAAGAGTATTTAACTTCCCTTAATTAGCTTGAATTTTACTCGCTTATATCAATTTTCTGGGTCATGGAAGTGAAAGTGTCCCTAGCTAACAAGTCAATTCTCCAATGATTGTTATTGCCCTTCAATTCTTACCAAAGTCTTGCATGACAATTGACAATAAATAAATAAGTAAATACATACATACATATATATATATATATATGTATATATTGTATGCTGACTCTAGAGGGATAATTGTCCACCAATTTTATAATAATATTTGCTATCAAAATAATTCACAATAAAACCAAAAGTAGCTCCACTATGTTGAAGCAATAGGTCCATGATGTGAGCATTCCTTAGAGATTGTCCACCCCCACCACCGTTTGTTTTCAAAGTCTATTGCATTATGTCAACCCCTAAGTTATGGCCATCTATGAGAAAGAGAGAGAGAGAGAGAGAGAGAAAAAAAAAAAAAAAAAGGGTAAAGCAAACCATGAATACTATGCTGTCTATATTTTAGCTACTAAATGATTAAAAAAAAAAAAGAAAAAAAAGAAAAAGAAGATGGGATCTAGGAGAAACCTCCTCATTTCCTCACATCAGAAACATTCCAAAACAAAATAAGAGTTTTGAATATTAAAACCACACTCTTAATAATAATTTAAGAAGTGAGTCCGTAACTATTTCGTCCACTTCTTTAGAGTCTAAAGCTTATTTTCGAAACAAACAAATGTGGATAAAAATATGTTCTAAATCTCATTACGGAATTTTCGTGGTCAATTCATAGCTCTTTTGGTTGACACGAAGTGATGATAGGACAGAAGCCAATTGATCAGTTTTTTTGTTGAGAGATAGATAGGAACCACTCCTTAGACACGTTTACAACGATCACCTTCCTTTCTCTTATCTTGTGGTATATACTTATAATGATGTTCTCAAATCATGTGGTTGTAGTTCATCACGTATGAAACTACTTTAACTATTCAAGTCCTCTCATGTGGGGCCTTGATAACACACATTTCTTTATTTTTTTAATATCAATTTAATAAACATATTAATTATCTTTTTTCTTAATTAATTAGTGTTTAAGTGATTGTTATATCAACTTTGTTATGTGTTGTCATGTGCTCATGCCTTTCGTAACAAGTCAGTTGAGCTCTTCCCTTTCATATAGACATTTTTTTTTTTTGAAATGTTAAAATGTTAATTTATTATCAACTTATTCACGCAAAATAAATCAAAGTGTTTT